>JAHWFP010070074.1:0-22646 GCA_023313725.1 Lithobius niger | reverse complement strand
TAATACACACGTAACTATATTTAGGTAGTATTTTTGTAAATTTTGAACCAGGGTTTTATCACGTTCTTTCTTCCATCGGCTTTTTTTTCCACGGCTTTTTTTCCATTGGCTTTTTTTTCATCAGCTTTTTTTTCCGCGGCCTTTTTTCCGCGGCTTTTTTTTCCATCGGCTTTTTTTTCCATCAGCTTTTTTTTCCATCAGCTTTTTTTCTTAGGCTTTTTTTTTGCGGCTTTTTTTTCCTCGGCTTTTTTTTCCTAGATTTAGACCCACTCCCCCCTCCTCCCGCTCCCACTCCCAACCCCCTCACTCCCACTCCCCACTCGCACTCCCCACTCGCACTCCCAACTCCCATTTTCGCAAACACTGGCTAAGAAACGCTTTCACGAATTAAAATTTCTTCAATCTAATTTTTGCGCACACTGGCTGACAAACGGTGATTTTTGTTGGTGTCAGTCACTGAATCTGCGCATCCAGTTGCTGAAATCACAGGATGCACCGTGAGTACTGAATCATCATCTTTGCATGAAACAATTTTTCTGTGGGAAGTCAATACATAAGCTTTCGTAGAACAAGTTGAAACCTTTAGCACGGCTGCTTTGGCATTTTCCTTTTCTGGGAGAGGAAAGAAGTAAATGGCCGGCCTATGGTGGCCTAACAATGGCTCATTATTGTTTTATTTTATTTTTTTTTATTTATTGTTATGAGAGCCAAAAGGATCTGTACACTCCATGCGCTCTACTCTACTTAAGCTACTCACTACAGCGGCACCAAATATCCTTACTGACCATAGGAAACCAGGCTCCAACTAGACCCTATTACCTACATTCCAAAAACGCCTGGTCGTCTTTCAGAATTTCAGAATTATTGTTTTGTTTTCACTCACAGAGCTTTGATTGTAAACGACTACTTTGCAAGACAGCAATGATCAGCCTCGTGCTCAGCAGTGATTGTTGTCTTTATCTTTATCTTTATTGAGCTTATAAGCCTGAATGCCACATGCTCACTCTAGCCTACTTAACAGCTAACTTACTCTACCCCGTACAGACCATAACAAAACACAAGAAGCCTCCAGTGGCACTTGCGCAAACAAGGGAGAGGCACCGAACCACCGAAAGTCACTGACAAGGCGCCACTGTGACGTCACTGGACAAACCGGCCAGTGGCCTTGCAGAACCCCAGCACCCTATCTAGAGACAACCTTCCAGGCTCCACATGGGGTGGAACCCCCAAAACTTTAAGTGACACATCTCCCCCACTCCCACCATTGCCGAAGCGGCGGTGGGCATCCCAACGAGGGCACTCCAGCAAAAAGTGTTGAACCGTCTCATCACCACCCCCACAAGCACACCCTGATTGTTGTTGTCCACTTTGAAACAATTCAGCTCAGCTCTGAAAGCCTTCATCTGCGAATTAAATAAGCCATTGCATCGTTTCCAGCTGCCAATTTCGAGGCCACAACGTAGCTTAGTTTGATTTAAAACTATACGCATTTAGCTGAAACATGGATTCTTTGATTTTACCCACCAACAATCAACGGTTTTGGACGATAGTTTTCAATCCTTAGCACGTGCACCAGGAATTGTTAGGTACCGTAGCAAAGACATTACACATACTCCGTACTGGGTGCGGAGGGTGACTCTGGGCGTGGTCTCCGGGCAGTCTTGGGCTTCTGCACCGCCACTCGGCGCTTTGAGAGGTAGTTGGTATCTCCCGGGAGTGTGGTATTGCGTAGCCGGTGGGCTGTTGTTAGATTAAGTAGCTTTAAGGTAGTTGTAGAGAGGGCGCATAGCAGACAGGCTTCGCTCTTCTTAAGTGTGAATAAAGAATAAAGAATAAAGACATTACACATGCACGAAAACAATGAGAAGCGATTAAAGTGATTGATCTCCTTCCGGTTTTCCTTTAACTTTCCTTTTCCTTTTATCAGCTCTGCCGGGATCCAGAATTATTATGTAGATTGTTATGTAGACTAGTTGTGCCCGTGCGCAAGCTGCGCACCCCCCCCCCCCCCGCCTCCCTCCAGGTGTTTGGTCTTTGGTTTTAAATTTATCAAACCGAAGACCGAACATGTGAATGGTTCCCACATACGCCCTCTCTCCCACAATAACTTTAACCCCCAATCCCCACACTCCTACCCCCTCCCCGAAAGCGTCGTCCCGTGACATTCTCCCTTTGGTGCAGCCCCGGAAAAGTCACTGGCGTGTGTTTGACTGAAGGCTAAAAAAAAAAACCTATCACTGAGAAATACAGTATTCAGTAAGCAAGTAATCCCATGTTTAAGTTAATCCTTTGAAACAATTCACTTCGGTACGCCACACACATACTTGCCCTGGCACCCTCTCCCGCACCCCCGAAAACGCCGCCTTGTGACATTTCCCCTTTGGTGCAGGGCAGGAAAAGTCGCATGCATATGTTTGACTGAAGGCTAAAAAAATCCCCGAGAAATCCAGCATTCAGTAAGCAAGTAACCCTATGTTTAAGTTAAGCAATTGAAACAATTCACCTCAGTACCGTGCATGGCGCCCACTTTAAAACAATTCAACTCCTTTCTGGAAGTGAACATTTAGGACATAAATGCGCCTTTCCATCGTATCAGGCTGCCAATTTCGAGGCCCATTGGGGGCCTCGAAATTAAGAACCAATCGTCGTTTGGTTTAAAGTTGTCTGGTTTAGTAGACACGGGTTTTTTTTTTTTTTTTAGCTCAAACTCCGACAATGACACAGTCCACGCGACTAAAACTTTGTTGGCCGCTTTGGTACCACAACAATGCCAAAAAACGAACCCAAAAACGGTGCGGTTGGTCTGGTAAGTGGCGCCATCTCTTCGAAGACTTTAGAAAAAGTATTATAACCCGAACTTGTAGTCCAAGGCCGTCAATAGATGGCGACATGGCAGGTTTGGTAAGTCGCGCTATCTGTTCGAAGACATTGGAAAAGTGTCCCAACCAAAATTTGAAGGCGAATCCCGTCAACAGATGGCACTACAGTGTGGGGTACTTGATTGTACGACGGAATGGCGTGGCCGGTGACTTGGCCGCCTGCTCCGTATTATATATGTAGATATATAGAAGCTACCTCTTTACAACAATAATGTATTCTGACAATTAAGCCCTGAAACTATACGCGTATAACACGTTAAGCATGTTATAATAGACTATAACACAAACAATGGTCAATAACCACACTCACTGTGAAATTATGAAACTCTTGTTGCTTAGCAACAGTGGGAGGAGCCAAGGTTGAATGTGGTAGCAGTTGAGAATGCCCAGTAAGACTCACTGGGCGAAAGCTCCTGTTTTTATCTGTTTTTTTTTTTTGCTGTGATTGGACTTGAGTTTTTAATAAAAACAATGGTCACATCAATAATTTTCCATTTTCGCGCCACTTCAGGGCCACGTACTTCTAATTTTCAATTTTCCTTAATATTATTTCCAGCGATTTATGTATATTTATTGCTTCTAACTTCAACCCCCATTTCAGAAAAAGGTACTTCCCCATACGACGCTTTTCCCTCTGCCGAAATTTAAATTTGGCCACTTTCCCTAGCGAACTGTGCAGGTGTCTTTATACTCTACGAGAATTAACATGGGAACCGTCGGATTAGTTAGCTGCCAGTAATACCAAGACCCCAACCCTATAAATTCTTGGCGTTATTGAGGACGCCATAAAGCACACATTCCCGCAGTTTAATGTTGGGGTTTTCATCGTTACTGGCCACTGTGCACCCGATTCCAAAGATTTGCAAAAATTTGTAGAAATGAATGGGAAATTTTCACCAGTCGGCTGAAATCGCTGTAAGCTGTAAGTTATAGTTACAGTCCGAAAAGACTCCTCTATTTGTATCTCAGTCCTAAACTATTGTTGCAATCCCTTCGTTTTTGATAATTAAAGGAAAACTGAGATCGTGAAACTGGATGGCTTAGCAAAATCACACTAGCTTGTTTCTAAATACTGATGTAGAATTAGATTTGAATCCAAACTGAACGCGTATTCTGTTTTTGATATTCATGCGCAGTCCTAGAGAGGACGCCCAAAAATTGAAAATGTTTGTTTTACAAAACCAATACACGATGTTGCGAAACGTGGAGTACAATAGTAACCGCTGCACAATAATAGTAAGCAAGTATAAACCAGTAACCGAAAAATAAAAATAAAATTGATTTAACTTAATGTTATTGCTTAGTTAATTACATGAAAAAGAATATTTTCCAGTAAACTATTTAAAAACTAAAACTATAAGGTCTCATCACAGCAATTTTGCCGTATAGTACAAGAGAAAAACGTACATTTTGACAAGTGTCGCAAGGCTGTGCCATTCTACGCGCAAGTATGGCGAATCTAACGAGTCAGAACTAAGGCCCGCTGAGATAGTAGCTGGGCTGAGTTGTAGTAGTAGTGGGAGCGCAGCTACTATCTCAGCGGGCCTTGGTCAGAACACAGCTTCCTTACGTAAAAGGAAGCTTTCGTCAGAATAAGGAGACAGAATGGGTTACCCACAATCTGCAGGAGGGAGCTGTACACCATCAATGGCAGTAGCGGCAGTTTTAAACGATGAAAATCTGCAGGTGTTTGCAAAATATTGTACTTTTCACGACGTTCTTTTAAATACGGGATGTTTGAAGTCATTTAAAGGAATATACCCCCCAGCGCCATTTTTCTCGATCCACCACATTAAGTATGACCCCAAAGTCTATTTCCTTACCGTTAGTCAATCCCTCGGTAAAAATCCGTTTTGAAATGTGGCGTCTAGACGATTTTCTGTTGAATAAATGTTAACTTTATTTACTGTATCCTACACGTATATGATGCTTTGTGCGCCTACAATAATCATGACGTTTCATCTCTGTGTGTGCATGTACTAATTTTCTAATAATTACGATGAGATCAAAAATCTAAAAGCGTAATGCGTTAAACATTAAAATTAATTATTCCAATAGATCGCCGAAGCAAAATTATAAGACACTAGCCCAGTGGCGTGTACAGACTACTGTTGGCCCCTGGCACAGTACTACAGGACCATTGCTGATAGTGCAGCCCAGAGACGCGGGGTCAGACGGGGGGAAGGGGGGGATTTTCTTGATCGTTTAGCATAAGAGCTGCAGCATGAAAGCTCCTCTAGCGTAGCAAGACGACGCAGAATGAGCGAGCGACTCTGCTAGTTTTTTTTAAACAAACTAACTGGTGGACACCAATTAAAAATTTCACAGAGCCCACCTTCTCAAAATCACACCAGTAAATAAACATAAAGAGGCCTCAAGTTCACAAACACAAGGAATTTAAGAGACAATTTTGGGCAGCTTTCAAACTGTCCTCTTGCTCCCATTCTCGTGTAGTTGTAACTTGTAAAGGGTACAGCGCGCTTTCTTGGTTTACTAGTCGTAAGTCACTATTGGACTCCCGGGGCGAGGTGCTGTCTGTCCACAAACATGCTGCATTTGAAGTTTGCAAGTTTGTTTGCATGTGATAGTTGGTCCGAGGCCCCCAACGCAGGTGGTCCCCCTGGCACCTGCCAAACTGACTGTATGGTGTACACGCCATTGTACTAGCCTAGAAAATTATTATTGTGATGTTAAAATACGAGAATCATTCCGGTTTGTGACGACACAATCTTTAACTTGATGCTGTTTAGTATACTATTCCCAAAGCCAACCGAGACAGCAGTTACGTTTTTTTGCTGCGAGGAACGCAGCTACCACCCCAGCTGACCTTGGCTGTCGTAAATGCGCGGATGGCGATCCCCATCCTCCAGATCGACAAAAACTTGCGCGCGGGAAGCGGACAGTTTCCCCTTCTCCAGATCGACAAAAAATCGCGCGCGGGAAGCGGTTTTTTTCGGGGGGGTGTGCCCTCATATCGCACTTTACCACTACTATGGCGAAAGCGTATGGTGAAAATTACTACAACAACCAATTGAAAAACCCAATTTTACCTGGGGGGAAGGTCAAAATTGTTTTCTTATGCCTAAAGAAAGCCGGCTGAAAATATCACACTACCTTTAAATTTAATTGCATTTACAGTTGACCTCGTCAGTACAGATGGTGGGCACTATCATGGCGGGTTCCCAAGGGGGTTCACTGGTCCTAGAGATTTGGTGCAGGTTGAGGTGCTTGACGAACAACCCTTAAGATCTCAGCAGTTTGACTTAAGCAAGTACTGCAGGGGAACAACTGGTTATCGTCAACAGATTGACATCAGTTTGAGAGTTTGAATCCGTGAAGGTGGGGGGGGGGGGGGGGATAATTAATTTTAAATTTATTACCAGAAAGTTGTCCATGAGGGTTGAATCCGTCTTTGTTTTCATTGAGTGGTTGATTGAAGGGTTGTTTAACATGAGGTTGATTGGTGTGATGAGGTATGAGGAATCGCAGGGTCATCAAGTGGTGTCGATGAGAGTCGTCATTCCGGGCCGAAGTTAACGTGGGTCAAGTTGAGAATTTTTTATATTTATGGCCTAGTTGTGAAAATGAAGCCATAGCCTTTGGCGGATGAACGGCAATCAAGACATGGTAATTTTCTTGTCTGGGTTGAGGACATCCTTCACATTTCAAGGATAGCAGGGATGAAAGTTGTGGCATTGTCCCATTGCCAAACTTGGCGGGCGACATATGATTCTTTAGGCATTGCTTGATTGGAGCGGACCCATTCTTGTGCAAGTTTGTGATGTTCCCGGCGAGCGAGTTCGGGAAGAACGAGGGGGGGGGGGGTTGATGGAGTTGTAGAGGTGAGTATCTACTGGAATTGCATTTTTCCCCACGACATATTCCATATTGGAAGTTGTTTCAGTTGTTTGAGTGCCTCGTGTAGTGAGGTGAATTGGATTACGTGGAAGAGCAGGACGATGGATTTTGATGATGGGTTGGCGAATTGTTGAGCATGGAAGGGGGGCTAGGCGTCGGAACCTGGCGTCGGCAAGATCGATCTTCCGTCGTATTTTCGAATTGCTGGCAATTAAATTTTCAATGTTCAGTTTGTATGCATCAATCAGCTTCCGAGCATTTGAAAGTTTAGCTTCGAAGTTGGAGCAATGAGTTGCGACTGGTCCACAGTTTTGTCGAAGGCGGTTGAGTTCTTTCTCATTGAGATCGAGTTTATGTGCAGTCTTGTTGAGGAGAAAATCACAGTTACCATAGTTAGCAATGGAGTTGGTAGGGTAAGGGCTTGCGTCAAGACCAAACGGTTACAGGCCAGAAGTTGAGGTGTTCATTACAGTTGTCGGTCGGGGATGGGTCCGAGTAAGTAGAGGAGGAAGTGACGGTGGCTGGAATGGTGGCAGTCGGCTTCATTATGGGTTAGATTGAAGCGGATGGAACATCGTTTGATGGTGTGGAGTTTTCACGGGCTTTCTTGCTTTTCATATGGGTTGAGCGAGCGAGAGACTTCTTGTTGTAAAGTTGAATGACAGGCCATTCGGTAAGGGATATAGTCAGGTAGATTGAACAGGGGTCTTTGTCGAAGTCACAATGATGATGATGTTGGCATGCTGGGTGTGGGTCATGGTGTTTTCTGGAAGAAACAATACCGATACATTTGCAGACATCAGGTATGCGAACGGCTTTAGGGTCCCAACCTCTAATGAGTGTTGGCGATTTACCACCATGAATCTTGGGCGGCATGGTTGCGATGTGAAACAGGGAATGCGGGAGGAGCGCGGGAAGCGTTGGGTCTATCCAGGCCGACGAAAAGCCAAGCGCGGGAAACGGACGCGTGTCGAGACAGGAGAAAACCCCAAGGATGGAGAGATGGCACCACACCGTGATGTTGAACAGGTGGAAATGCGTTGGTGAGACCAAGGTTGGTGTAGGTCGGGCGTGTGTGAATGCTGTAGATTCATAAGGTAGAGGCTTGAGATGGTACATTCGGTGAATGTTCATAACGCTTGTAAGGACAATAGCACATGAGCCAACAGGGTACAGGTCGGAAAGAGTTAGAGGATTTCGGTGAAGGTAACGTTCGGCGAACGCGACGTTCGCAAAGGTGCCATTCGGCAAACGCTGAGGGCGAGTGTTCATGGAACATGCGGCGAAGGGTCTGGGCAGCACGTTCGGCGAATGCTTTGACGCTTGCGATGAAGGTCGGGGGTGAGCATTCCCAAAGGCTTTAAGGATGATGAAGGAAGGGGCGAAGGATCCACGATGGTAGCTTCCGCGTAGGTTTTGCATTGCCTCAGAGGATATGTATACGGTGAAGGTTTCATTGAAATCAGGGAACAGGAGAAAAGAGACGGACTGTAGCTTGAATACAGGACAGAAACGATGAGGACCAGTTGGTCATTCAGTCTTGAGTGTTGGAATGGTTTTGCGAAGATGATGGTAGCTTGTCAGTTGTTGACTTGAACTTGAAATGTTGTATGGTACGGTCCAAAAAGGAGTGTACAGAGGTGAACAGAGGTGAATCTTGTTGTGAGAGGGACAGTCCGAGTTCTAAGATGAACGTGATGACAAATCGAGAGAAAATTCAGGCAGAGATCGAAGTTACTTTGAAGAGGATGGTTATTGGAGTGCTTCATTTTCTTGGCCTTCATAAATGAGGAATGTGATGAGAGTTGGCCACATAGCAGCAGTGGTGCAGAAAAAGAAACTTTAATAGAAGGATAGGCAACAAAATTTGAATCGACGGGTGACTAACTGAGAGGCGATGGGGCGGCCATATTGGCTACAGAATCAGTCGCGTTTCATTAGAATGAGTCATAGCGTCGTCCGTCTGAGCGTGCAGTGGCTGTCCGCGATCTCGAAAATCGGACTGCATGAACTGGAGAAAAGACGGACTGCTGCTGAAGACAGAACGGAGAGGACAGAGGCTGAGCCTTGATGTGAGAAGGACAGTCCGAGTTCATGGATGAACGTGATGACAAGTCGAGAGAAATTTCAGACAGATCGATGCGACGTGAAGATGACGATCTGTGGGACGATCTATTGGCCACATAGAAGCAATGAAACAGAAGAAACTTAAATTGGATGACAACAAAATTCGGATCGACGGACTGCGAAGCGAAGGAGCAGCCATGTTGGTTGTAGAGTCAATCGGCATGACATTAGAATGAGCTATGGCATAGTCAGCTTGAGCATGCGCTGGCTGTCCGCGATCGTGAAAGTCAGGGCAGCAAAGTTGGACTGTTGCTCGAGAAACGGCCGGACCGCTTGGCGGAGGGGCGGCCCTCTTGGATGCAGCATCAGTCTTCGGTTTTAAGAGCGAGTCAAGCCATTGTCCGCTTAGCGTATGCTGTCTGTAAATTTTATTGCAGTGAAGGTTAGGAGAAGATCCTCATTGCTTTGTCGTTGATTCCACTTGGAGTTGATTCACAGCGAAGGCATCGGGCTCTATCCATGTGAAGGTTGTCAGATCGGCGAAGGCAGCTTTGCAGTGACGCAGGCTGAGAGACCGGTGAAGGCTTGGAGTTAGGCGAGGGCTGCGGGTTTTCGGCTAAGTATGAGGGCAGGCCGAGAGTATGTGGGGAGGTTCAGTTTCCTCAGGTTTGCAGTGAAAGCTTGGGAAAGGTTCTCTTAGAAAATATTTCACTCCTGACGGTGACGAAAAAACCACAATAGCATCAAATGGTACACAATTTAATTTTCGACAAAATAATATAAAATTTTTGTCTTGATCACCTAAACAGACATAACACGGATGAGAACAATGAAACAGATACGTTAAAAGACCCTAAGCTCCAAAATACTTACAATACATGATTAAAAACACTTTAAAAACCCACGGCTGGCTGGGCACATCACCCACAAACCGCCATGTTGGATGTTGACAAATTGGCCACTGATCTCATTGAATGTTTGCTGGTAAATTTTTGTAGATTTCATGCCATTTTTCCGTATTACTAAAATTCCTAATTGTGTTCATAACCCTTTTCTGATTAACTGTGATAGTGTATGCTTCTAACTGGATCCGAATTTTATCTATTGGTTCACGATAAAATTCACGATAAAATTCGGATTCAGTTAGAAGCATACACTATATCAGTAAATCAGAAAAGGGTTATGAACACAATTAGGAACTTTAGTAATATGAAAAAATGGCATGAATTCTACAAAAATTTACCAGCAAACATTCAATGAGATCAGTGGCCAATTTGTCAACATCCAACATGGCGGTTTGTGGGTGATGTGCCTAGCCAGCCGTGGGTTTTTAAAGTGTTTTTAATCATGTATTGTAAGTATTTTGGATCGTAGGGTCTTTTAACGTATCTGTTGTTCCATTGTTCTCATCCGTGTTATGTCTGTTTAGGTGATCAAGACAAAAATATTATATTATTTTGTAGAAAATTAAATCGTGTACCATTTGATGCCATTGTGGTTTTTTCGTCACCCTCAGGAGTGAAATATTTTCTAAGTCTTAACCCTTCAACCACAAAATAATTGGATCCTCAGGTTCTCTTCGTTCAGCAGTTGATTCACCATGGGCAGGACTACAGAGACCTTCGGCGAATGTTGGGTGCAGATTCATGATGGTGTTCAGTAATGTGTCAATGTCCGGGGGGAAGTTGAAGAGGTTCCGGGTGAAAAATCTCCGATGATCAATTGAGGGTTGGGCGGCAAGCTAAGCATGAGTGCAAGGGCCAAATGGCGAAACGTCAACATCAATAGGAAAGGCAGGGTGAACAGTCCGAGAACGCAGGATGAAAATTGCTGTTAAGAGGGTTGAATGGGCAAGATGTTGGTGAAAAGACTTCAACTTGAACATTCGGCGAACGTGAATTCGGCGAAGGCAAAAGACTGAGGTTGTCAGTTGAACGGTCGGCGAGCGTCGTACCATCGGTGAACGTAGCACCTACAGCGAACGTAGCACCTTACGTAGTGTAAATCAACTTGGAGTTATGAAGGGATGATTGAAGAGAATGACGGTGACGTTGTTACATTTAACGGAAACTTGCACGTCAGGGAAGGGTTCAGGATGAAAACGGTGACACAGTAACATGGGCCTGCACGTGATTGTTATCACGTTCGGCGAACGTTGAGCATTCGGCGAACAGAGGTGCAAATGGTGGGCACTACAAGCTTGTGATGTCAACAACGGCGATTGGCTTGGGTGGCACGTTCGGCGAACTATCACGATGCATACAAAGACCATCTTTGTATTGATTAGCATATGGTAGGAAGGTCAGAACGAGTGAGAAGTTCACGGCGAAGGTTCAACGAATGTGACGTTCGGCGAACGTTGAGGGCGAGCATTACCTTGGTGTAAGTGATGAGGCAAGGGCGGCACGTTCGGCGAACGTCCAAGGGAGGAAGGATCCATGATGACAGCTTCCCGAAAGCTTTCATGGACGAGTGTGACGTATGGCGAACGTGGGGATGATGTAAGGGAAGGACAGTCCAGCAATGGGAGGTCTTCTTCCATGAACTTTCGGCGGACGCATCGTTTAATAGGTGAGAGTGTAGCATTCGGTGAACGTAGGGAGAATGGAAGGTTACTTCGTGGGCAGGGTCAATCGGCGAACGCACGTTCGGCGAACGTTGAGGTTTACGGTTGAACTTGAAGCGGGAGGGTAACAATAGCGGTGTGTCGCGGCCGGATGGCTGGAGGAAAAAAGATGGTTGGCTAGTGCCGTAATACCGTTTATGGAGGATCTGTGCGTGCTGGCGCATGCGCAGATGGGCAGTTCAGCTGGACGTATCAAGAGAGTTTTGAATCATCCAGGGTAGCAAGCACTCAGGAACTGAATGCAATTAAAAATACAGGTAGTGTGATATTTTCAGCCGGCAAGTAGAAAAAGGAGTTTTCGCGCAAATTAAGGGTGATATACTTTAAATAAGATTTAGGAGTTCAAGGGTTGCTTTTACGTAAAAGATGTATATCACTTTTGTGTGCTGAACGTTTTTGCTTCACTTTATGCTTTTTATTTGTTGACGGTTAAAGAGTTAACAGCCAAAAATCCGTTTTTTGGGGGAGGGGGGGAGGGGGGCGCGGGGCGCATGACAAATTGTAACCCGGGATTTTTTTTACTACACATGCGTAAATTGGTTACCAGATGTGAAACTTTTTCAGCCAATTTACAGATAATTTGGTAGCAGGCGGCGGCCATTTTTTTCAAAATTCATCACAATTTCAGTAAACTAGTACATTACAAAAAAAAAAAAACGGTTGGTTTTTAACGAAATGATCGGAAGGATCTTGTACAGATTTTTGTTATCATTATTTATGTCTCTATAACATTTTCGGTAGGAGTAATGATTTGTGCGATATTTAAGAAAATAGAAAAGTTGGTAACCGGCAGCAACCATATTTTCAAAATGGCGGCGAAAGCTCCAGTGGGATTTTAGGGGACTTTTAGTATGTTACTCGGGGAGTATTTCTGAGCATATCTGCAAAGTTTCATCTTTATGGAAATTTTTTCCAAACTTCGTCAAAAAATGAACTAATTGCACCGGACTATACCTTAGGATCTGGTATCCATCCACCCCTGAAGTCTCTGCTTACACAAAACTAAGTGATCTTGTGATCTTCCGTTTAGATTAAGTTTAAAATAAACAAGAAAGAAGTCGGTTGTTACGAAAAGGAACCACCCTTACGTTATGGAAGGCAGAGGGCCAGAAATGTCGATGGCTTGCCAACTATAAATTTCTTCAAGTTAGAAGTTAATTGAAGTTTAAACTATAAATTTAGAATGAGGGTCCTAAAGTTAAATTTTCAAAGCTAAACTAGTAAAATACGAACCACTACAAACTGCCTGGCATGGCACCTTCGGACCGTGACATGTCCACTCCCGACCAGCGTGACCACCTCTACCTTGAGATCTGTGAGCTGTGCTAAGGATTGGGACCTGCTTGGCCTTTTTATTGAAACGAGGAGGATTCCCAGCCCTCCTCCGCGGACGTCGAAGAGAGCTACGCCCCCTTTTGATTGGCTGACGCCCGGGAGAACAATGGAAAGTGGGAGGAGCTGGCTGTTTGAGTGACAGATCGCTTGGAGAAGTTTGAAGGTACAAGGCTTGTTAAAGAAGGTGCAATTCGAGTTTTACTCGATTAATAAAGCGAAAAACCTTTTAATTTAAACTGTCATGAATGCAATTAATTAAAGGATTGCTCAAATCTATTGGCATGTTTAATAGAAAGAAAGCTAGATGTTTGGCTTTGGGTTTTGTGGTCAAAGTCAAGGGTTTTGGTTGGAGAATTAAACAAAATTATTTACAACAAAAATGCGTCCGGTAAAAATTCGATCAAATAAAAATCGCTAGGCATTGGTAGTATTTAGAGGGCAAGTTATGATATATACAAGAGTAAATAAACTAGCTCAGTAAAATGCTATAACGCATAGAATTAAGTAGGGGTCGACCGAATTTCGGTTTCAGTTTCGGCACCGAAACCAGCAAATTTTTGGTTTCGGTTTGGGTTCTTGTTTCGGGAATGAAGTTATAGTTCAGTTTCGGTTTCGGCCGAAACCCACGAACTGGGTTCGGTTTCAGCTGAAGCCTATGATGCAGTTTCGTCGAAACCACTGCTGCCTCCACGGGGCCCCATCACAGATCCAGCTTTCATTTGCCATGCCATGCCAAGAAATAATAAATACAATTTTTCTTTCAATCCGAATTTTATTGCAATTGTAATGGCTTCGTTGCACTGGAAGGAGTTTACGCTTTCATTTCTGTTTATTTATGGTTTCAAATAACTTATTGAATGAAGCCCCTTTCTGGTTAATGGATTTAACACGCCTTAATGGTTTTAAAATATAAAAAAAAAGGCTAATGACCAAAAAAAAAAAAAAAAGTTCCTGAAGTCTTTTTGCAATATTGACAGTTTTTGTTAAATTCGGAATTTTTTTTTTTTGTGGGGCGGAAGGGCGTGCATGGATTTTCTCAGCCTAGGGCCAGAAAATGGGTAAACTGGGCTCTGCCTACCAGTCTTGACAATGACTATGAAAAACCATCATACACTCATAATTCTATGATTTTATCCTTGCTTTTTGTCTAATTATTAATACTGATATTATTCAGGTAAGGTTTTGGTTCTGGTTTCGGTTTCGACCGAAACCGTTTTACCGGTTTCGGTTTCAGCCGAAACCGAATTGCCAGTTTCGGTAGTGATTTCGGTTTCGGCCGAACCCAAATCACTGGCTTCGGTAGGGGTTTCGGTTTCGGCCAAAAGTGAAAAAAGCGATTTCGGTCGACCACTAGAATTAAGTTTGAATTATTTGCAAGAGCAGATAATGAAGGTTGTGGAAGTCGGACTTTTTTCATAACATTTGCGGCCGACTAACGGGAATAAAAAATATCTTTCTACCGACTGCGTATGTATCCAACATGTATTTGAGGTTAAGGGCCAATTGACAGCCCCTCCTATTGACACAACTAAGCGAGTGTTTTCTAGGCTTTTTGCCTGAAAAGAATAATAAGAAATAACTACAAATATACAGGATTTTTCGGATAATGGTGACCGGAAGTTGCGAGTGCTACGGCCCAGTTTGAGAGGTTTTACTTTTGGCTGTAGAGAAATAACCAGATGGAATTTTGCAAATCTGTTTCCGCAGAAATGAAGATGAAGTGTAGGGCTTTAAGGCGTGAAAACTGTGGTCAATTTGGTCCATTATTCGTGGAGGTCTGAGATCTTTTGGGCGTTAGCGCTCAGAAAAAAAAAGTGTTGGTTGCGGAAACGATGGTTTTCCCCCGAGGTTTTCGATCTTTGGAATCCGGGTATCCTCTCCAATCCGGGTTTTCATGGTAAACCAACTTTGCAATACAGTGTGTTGTTGATGAAGCCAGCAGCGATACGTAGCAGCTTGACGTAACCATGGTAACGTGATTTTAGGCCCAAACTTCAGTTTTAGGCCTAATTTTTTTTTTTACCTGTCGTTTTAATTTTGTAAGTAGCGGATAACGGGGAATTTGATTCGAGAGTAGGAGCCCGTTCATCCAAGCCGCACGGTGTCGAGACTATTTTAAATGTGTGTCGTTAACGAAATCCTTTAATTTTTACGGTTGCATGTTATCCTTAGGGGTTACATGCTATATACTGTAAAAATTTATTTCATTTAAGAAAATCGAGAAAGCTATAAGGAACCAATGATGTTTAAATTTCCGTGTTCTTAAACTAATTTTTGATTACTGAAACTAATGGTGAAGATCGTGTGGTCTCTATCTGGTACCGTTCCGAAATTGATAAAAGCGACGGACGTCAGGACGGGCAAAGTCGTTGCAATATACTTCTTAGCCGGTACGACTGTACAGAAGACTGGACCCTATACTAACTGTGTTTTTCTACTGTGCGTATACTGGAGGTCGGTGAATCCCAAACTCTCTCTCACTAGAATAGCAACTTAACGTTTTTTTGGGTTATTTTGACTTTTGAGAATTTATTTATTTAGTAGCAGTTCTCTAACAGAAACTTAAAATTCGATCTTTTCGTATTTCATGGTAGGATACATACCTAAAAGCTAGAATCTCAACCGAAGCTAAACCGGGTTTCATGTGAATCGTTGCAGGGCATTTCTTAACATAGTATAACTGCTGCTCCAAGTGGAGCACCAGTCTTCTCGATTAGAGCACCAGCCGTTGCAACCCTTTTCTTCAACGTTAAAACTCGATTTTCTTTAAAAAAAAATAATTTCGATAAAAAATAAAATTGTGTGAAACTTTATGTAAAACTAGAGGAAGCCCGTGCTATGCACGGGGTCGGTCACATTTCCTGGGACATTTTCCCGGCACTCTTCCCGACGACTTGTCAGATTGATCGACCACTCATGCCTGGCTCCTTTTTGGCTGCACGTCGAGTGGGAGAGCGCATTTTCAATGCGGGCGCGAGGAGGGGAGAAGTGGTTTTCCTTTAGGCTTTCCTTTTCCTTTTAGCCGGCCTACGATATTATATTAAAGATCTTCTGGTGCAATTCTTTTGTCACCGGTTATTTTCCGAAATTCCAAATGCCTCTGAGCCAATCTAGTTGAAATACTAGAACTAAAAACATTAGGATGGCCATGGCACGTGTGTCCAAAATCATGTGTTTATTAATTTTCATCCACATGGCGTCACTACGTGGTATACTAATTCCAATCAAAGCCTCCTAAAATAAAACGAAACAAATTTTAAATGTAAAATTTCCGAGAACTTTATGTGCAGAAATGTATTAGGACCCCTCCTCCCCTCCCCACATTTCTGACTGCCTTAGCCACAAAATCATGCCCTTTTTTTTTTTTTAATATTTGGAGCACCACTCATATTGCTTAAAAAATGCCCTGAATCGTTGTCAATAACCTCGTGCGAGTTAAAACATGGGTTTTTAGTCTTCTGTACGGCCGAAACGGCTGAGAAGACTATTCCAGTGACTTTGTCCGTCTGTCTGTCTGTCCATCCGCTCGTCCGTCGTTTTTTCCAACTTCAAACCGTACCAGACAGAGACAAACGGTTTTCATCTTTAGATACAGCGACCAAAATTAGTTTAAAAAATGCGGCAAATTAAAACATTGTTGCTTCCTTATAGCTAACAAGCTTTCTCGACGTAACTCTAAGAAATAATAACATTTTATTGTCGCATTTAAACACTACAGGAAAACACGCAACCGTAAAAACAAAAGGATTTCGCAAACGACACACATTAGCTGCATTTAAAATAGTCTCGATGCCGTGTTGCATGGATGAATAGGCCTAATCTTGACCAAATTCTCCTGGTTATAGCTGCCACTTACGAAATTAAGGCGGCAGGAGAAAAAAAAAAGGTCTGAAAAAGCTGAAAGTTAGGCCTTAAATCACGTTGCCGTGGCAGCGTCAAATCTCCGCACCGTGTTGCAGAAACGAATAAGCGTTTCTCTCGAACCTAACTCTCCGTTAGCTGCTCTTTACGAAATTAACACGGTAGTTAAAAATTAGACATAAAGTGTGACAATTACGCCTAAAATCTAAAACTAGAAAAGCTAACAAATTTTTAACCGGTAATTGTGATGGTTATTACTTTTAAATTATATAATAGAGATCGCTGTTGCAGTGCGTGATAGAGGTGTGCGCCTCAACATATTCGAAAGTGGCGGAAATAGCAGAAGTGTACAGAAGACCGGTTGCGAAAGTCGCTGCAGCCAATTGTTTAACACGACCACTATTTCTGGTAAAATACTTTTCCGTGTGTGAAAGTGGAATGGATTGAAAGTGTTCAACTTGAAAGTTTACATTTGTTAACGATTTAACACCAGTCTTCAAACTGAGTACCAATAAAAGTCTTTGTAATCTAGACACACGCTAGTGCTAGTTAGGCAACAAACATCACAACAAACATCACATCAATTCAATTGTCGAGATTGTAAACCATTGTAGCTCGACACCAATACTGTCAGTGTCTTATATCTTGAAGCATAGTTGGGCACATTTCAGGTACTTGGGGAAAAATAATGAATGCGGTACAAAAGCTTAAATTGTGTTGAAATCCAGAGCAATGACCCACCTGACAAAAATGAACTCGTGTTTGAATGCCAGCTAAACTGCTTTCAATGCAAAATATGACCTTCAATAACGTTGAAAATGTGTTCCTACCTAGCTAGCTAGGCACGCCCAATGTAGCTAGTCCACTCATCCCCATGTTAAATCCCATAGGGTGATTATTCATTGATTCCGAGATAACGGGAAGGCTTCCAGCTATGAAATTGGACGAATAGGTGCACTACGATACGAACTGCGTATGTACCTGTTATGGTTTGTAGCCTGGGGGCGTAACAGGGATGGCGTGTGAGGGAGCGTAAGTACGAACATATTGTTATAACCATTGTTAGTATTGACGTACGTGCCCAGGCACACACTAGAGTATCACAATAAATCTAAACAATGTTGAAAAGATATTGTATTCACGTCCGATTCACGAAAAATAAACCAAGTGTAAAAACAAAGCAAAATGAACAAAGCTAAAAACTGGTAAGGGGGCCACCAAGTTGAGAGTGGTTCGGCCCTTCAAAGGAGTAATATCAACACACCAAAACTAACTAAATACAACAAATTACAACAAAATTAAAACCAAACCAATAATAAAGAGCCAAGCCAATAAAGAGGTGACTAAGTTGAGAATGGTTCGGCCTATAGGCAAAAGGTAGTAGCAAATTGTTGAAAACCAATTTCTTGTTGACGTGGTACTTTATTACTCGTCTGCACGGTAGTGGAGTTGAGTCAATACACAATTAAAAAAAAGGAGTGATATCATATCAAAAACCAAAACTGGTAAAAGGGGCCACAAAGTTCCGAATGGTTCGGCCCTTCAAAGGAGGGATCAACACACCAAAACATTCGCCAACTTAATCGCACCGAATGATACTTTGGACGTTAAATGAAAACTTGAACATTGCTACCGAAAGTATCAATGTAATAGTTTTCATTTTAAGCTTCGAATTATTAAGCGGCGCGATTAACTTGGCGAATGTTTTGGTGTGTTTGTATCACTCCTTTAAAGGGCCGAACCATTCGGAACTTGGCGGCCCCTTTAACCAGTTTTGGTTTTTGATATGATAAAAGCTTATTCCGATGAATATCCTCCTCCTTATTCTTGTGAATATTTTTATTGTTCTATAAAAATACAATGAATGAACAGGTCTCCTTGTTAGTTCGTTGCCATAGTAATTACTGCTGCTTAATTTAAACTTAGAAATTATAGTTTAACTTCAACTGCCAGTAATGCATGCTTGTCTTCTCGTGGTCGCCAGCGAAATTTACTGATTGCCTAGTTTAGTTTAAAACATCGGCCCTCGAACCGTCGCTCTCCCTTCGAGTTAGTGACCTGCTATGCTTGATGGTCCGTAAACCTAGAAAACGGAAAGCGCAAACTTAAAACTCCGCAAACCAAGTATCCGCACCAGTACGATCAACGTCGTCTGCCGGCACAGCGTTTGGAGTCGACGCCATTTATATTTGCATATTTGTACAGGCAAGTTTAAAACTGTAGATTTCGGTGATATATATTCAGACTAAACTAAGCTTTCATGGCTAGAGGTTTACTTCAACATCTACAATAAACAAGCGGTTATACAGCGACCACCTAGTCGCAGCCTGTCTTCTGTACACTTCTGCCACTTTCGAAAGTGTTGAGGCGCACACCTCTACCACGCACTGCAACAGCGATCTCTATTATATAACCTAAAAGTAGTAACTATCACAATTGCTGGTTAAAATTGTGTTAGCTTTTAGGCCTAGTTTTAGATTTTAGGCCTAACTGTCAGCTTTTAGGCCAGGGTAGAAGAATATATAGGCAGTGCCGCTCTTTCTAACGGTAAACATTTGGCCGAAAGAAGTACGTACCTGCTTTCAGCGATTTACCGCCAGAAGGCGCAGTCGTCAAGTAACGGAAGCGCAAAGCATCACGGGGATCAAAACTATTTAGCATCACTAAAACAAATTCATCACGATAAGAATACAAAATTAATCGTTTAAAATGTACCGTAATTCGGATTAGGATATTAAAATAATTTTAAGAAAGATCAGAACTGGCTGATCGTTTTACTTTTTTTAATCCAACATTCAATTTTAAAACCGGTTGTCTTACGATTGGAGCTAAGTTTAACACATTGTTTTGTGTTCCGAAAACGCTCGACAAGCGTGCTCATCGCCCGTTCAGGCTGAAGCTTCATCCGAAGTTTATGTTTATTGTAACTATCTATATACAGTTTGAATCAAACACGAATAAGTTCTTCTACTTCGGATGATGCTCCACTTCAGTGACCGCCTCTGTCAGAATCACTTTAAATAAAAAGGCCCTGTCTGGACATCAGAAAGTTGTTGCTCGGAAGTCAGACATGTTAAGACAGCTGTTGCACGTGTCTTTAAAACGTGGTGCCTTCATTTTGTATAGCATTTGCTCAGAGCTACAAAACGAAAAGTGTGGTAATCGTAACTGAAGAATACCTTCTTATGCAGTGGGGCTTCGTTGTAACAACATTCTGATTACACCAAAACTACCGTCTGAATCGATCTTGATGAAATTTTGTATGCTGACCAAGTACAACTCGGAGGACTGTTTTCAAGTCGATTTTGGGCGTAAAATTTACGGAAAATCTGCCGGAAATTGTCAGAAGCCAATTATTACACACCATTTTTGGTGTAAGTATTGAATTAAAGCGTTTTACAAAAAAAAAAAAAAAAACAGTTTGATGATCAACAATTCGGGTTCACGAGAAACACCCAACCACATTATTGATTAACGAAAAATTGTTTCACAGTTGAGAATAAACAAGCGGCAGCAGCGGTTACCTGGTCGCAAGCGGTCTCCTGTGCACTTCTGCCACTTTGGAAAATGTTGAGGCGCACACCTCTCCCTGCACTACACAGTGCATCATGCGCTGCAACGTTCATTATAATCTAAAAGTAGGCTAATAACCATCACAATTGCGGGTTAAAATGTGTTAGCTTTTGGATGTAGTTTTAGATTGTAGGCCTAATTTTTACATGTCGTTTCAATTTTGTAAGCAGCGGCTAAGGGAGAATTGGGTTCGAGAGTAGGCTTATTCATCCATGCAACAAGGTGTGCAGAATTGTTATCGTGCAACGTAATTAAGGTCTAATTTTCACCTCTTAGGCCTAATTTTTTTTTACAGGCGTTTTAATTTCGTAAGTAGCAGCTAGCTGAGAACTTGGATCGGGAGTAGGCCTATTCACCCATGCAACACGGGTCGAGACTATTTTAAATGAAGCAAATGGGTGTCGTTAACGGAATCCTTTAGCTTTTACGGTTGCGTATCTTCCTGTAGAGTTTAAATGCGGCGATCAAATGTTATTATTTCATCAAGTTACATCGAGAAAGCCAATTAGCTACAGTCTGCCGTGTTTTTAAACTAATTTTTCGTCTGACTGTAATGGTGAAAACCTTTTGCATCAATCTGGCAGCGTTCGGAAGTTGAAAAAGATGACGGACGGACGGACAAACTCTCGCTACAACAGTCTGCTCGGCATTTTGGCTGCAACAGAAGACGGACTAAAACGAAACGATCAGGGAAAGAAATTGCGGAGGAACCAGTACAACAATTAAAATGCAGGGGGAGGAAAGAGGGGGAAGGGGTAATAAAAACAAGCGGCTACCTAGTCGCAACTAGTCATCTGACACTTCTGCCACTTTCGCTTCGTATTTACTGAAGCTGAACGGAACGGTGATAACCGTTTATCTCCATGTTGCCATTCTATAGATAAGAAACTCTTCGGCCACTTTCGGTCACTTGTAGGCCATTTCCGCTTCACACACTTCCGGTTTTTTTTATTGTTCCTTTTAACTAATTTTGGACGCTGAATCTAACGTTTGAAACAGTTTGTGTCTATCTGGTACCGTTCCATAAATGATGAGTACTGTTCACTTGTCATCCATTCCGGTTACTAGTCTTGTGGGCCACTTCCGCTTCATACTTCCGGTTTTTTTTTAATTTTTATTCCTTTTAACTCAATTTTGGCCGCTGAATCTAACGGTGAAAACAGTTTGTCTCGTTCCCGAGATGAAAAATGCGACGGACAGACAAAGCCGTTGCTATAGTATTTTCAGCCCTTTTGGCTGTACAGAAGACTAAAATAAGACAAGGAGGGGGAAGGAGGGAGGAGTGGGAGGATCAATAATGTAGGTGTACCCTTCCGCCCGCTGTAAAAAAAAAAAAAAAAAAATCCTACAACCCTTTCTGTGCATTTTGAGACGAACAATTTCTGTGAACTAAATCGATCGCAAAACTCAGCCCTCATGTTCGCTTTAAACCTTTGTACCCAAAAACGAGCACCTTAGCGTAAGTAAGTGTGCTTCGTAAGTTTAGAATTGACTGCCTGTTAATTTCAGATCAACGTTCAATTTTAAACTCAATAAAGCACCTTTCGCAGTCTGCCCTCCTTCTCCCCCCCCCCCCCCCATTACGGGCGCCATTCGTACTCGTTGCGTCCTTTGCTTTAAAAATCAATCACAACTTCAAACGTGACAGTGAAAACGGTATCACAAATATTTACTCAAACGATGTCAGAGATAGCGAATCCAGGTGTAGTTGTAACCACGGCAACGACACCTTTGCCATTGCGACTAAATTCTAGTTGAGAACACAAAACGAGACCTGCAGTGCCCTTGTCCCCAACAGCGACAAAACTAACATGGCATCCGAAGGAGGTCAACTTCATTATACTGGCAAAACCGTGTTCAAATCATGTGTTATTTTACGGATTTCTTGGACTCAGAACTAAAGTGTAAGGCCTGATCGTTTCGAAAAACTGTTATATGATATGGTCAGTGACAGTGGTCAGTCTAACGCCGGTTGCCAGGATTGTGACGTTTTCAAGTTCCCCAAAATCACGAAATTCGTTAATAGGTATTGTTTATTACGAGGCACCGTCTCTGCACCACAGATCGTAGCCAGCAAAATCACTGCACAGCAAAAAGTACGAAAAACACTACGTTAAAGAGTTGTTTTCAGCGGCATATGCACTTTCAAAAAGGAGGAGGGGGGGGTGAAGGGCGGTACAATTGAAAAAAGGGGCAATTGTACACAAATCCTGATGACCTTTTTTGGGGGAGTTCTGCCCTCTTAGTGTTCTCGCCATCCCCCCCCCCCCCCCCCCGCCCGTACCGGTTTTTTTGTTCATTTTGACCCGGTGGCAAGAAAAAAAAGGGCTTCTCGGCTTGAAAAAAGCTGTTTTGTTGACAGATTTGTTGCAAGGGCAGGAAGAAAGGCCATTTGGAGTAAAAGTGGCACTATCACCGATTGAAATGCGAATGAAAATACAGTGGCT
>JAHWFP010070072.1:9704-26344 GCA_023313725.1 Lithobius niger | reverse complement strand
CCTCACTGGCATTTTAAGGGGGGAGGGTAGCAAAAATATCGATGTATTTATTATGTAAAAACAACACATCACCAGTCATCACAACGCAACATGACCCGTCAACAGTCAACACAACACATAAATCTAGAGGAATACAATAAAATATATGTTTTAGTTTGTAATTTTATGCACGGTTGAATATTGATTCAAAACGAAACATAACAGTAGATGCTGGTGCAGCACCCCGGGGAAAAGGGGTGACACCCCAACCACTAGTCTAAGTCGGAAATATAGTAGTACTATTTTTAAATTGGCAGGGGGCATTTGATTTGGGGGGAATTTGATATTGGGGGAGAGGGGAACTCCTCATTGGACCAAGGGGGGGGGGGGGATAGGCACCACTGCCACAGACCCCCTTACCTCGTTATTCAAAGGTTATTTTTTTAAAGTAGGACAGGGCACCCCTTCATGCACTGCGACCCCTCCCCCCTACAAAATATTCCTGCCTACACCACTGCCACACGATATGGGAAAGGGCTTTTTTTTTTCTTGGGGGTGACGGAGGAATGAGTTTCAGAATTATCTCGATGTTATTTTACACTTAGGTAATAAATAAAATTCACAATATAAAGAAAATATGAAGCAAATATACCAAAAAAATTTAAAGCAACATACCGCTTGCCTTATAACCTTCCGCCTGCCTTATAACAGCTCGCGTCGATCACATCCGCGAAGTAATCATAGTCAGTCGAGGTCAACTGAGACAGTAGCTTCGTTCCTCGCAGCAGAAAAACGTAGCTACTATCTCAGTTGGCCTTGTGCCTAACGGACAAGCCAGCGTGAACGCATTAATATCACAAATCTGAATAATTCTCGTATTTTAAAATCCCAATCTATAATTTTCTAGGCTAGTGTCTTATAATTTGCTTCGGCGATCTATGGGACTAATTTATACCGCATTAGTCTTTTAGATTTTTGATCGCATGGTAATTATTAGAAAATTAGTACATGCACACGCAGAGATGAAACGTCATGATTATTGTAAGCGCGCAATGCATCATTTATTGCGGGACGCAGTAAATAAAGTTAACAATTATTCAACAGAAAATCTTCTAGATGCCACTATTTAAAACGGATTTTTACCAAGGGATTGACTAACGGTAAGTAAATAGACCTTTGGGACCATACTTGATGTGGAGGATCGAGAAAAATGGCGCTGGGATGAATATCCCTTTAAATCTTACAATTGTTTGGTAAGCTTCAGAATCTAGCTGTACAAAGGATATAACGTTTTTAATGAAACTTTTTAAAATCCCAAACATCGTCGTATGCACAATGTTTAGCATGCACAACGTTTTGGGAGTACACTCTCAGTGTATCCCCAGGATCGAAACCTTGATTCCAATATGTAGGACATCAGCACCCTTGAACAATATGATAATTTGCTAGGGGAAAGAGCAGCTACCCCATAACCATAAGCATCAGGGAAAAAAGATATGCAGCAAACAATGCCAATAACAATGAAGGGAAAAGTTAGGTGGTAGGGTGATAATGCGATAGGTCGTACACGTTCATTCCTTTCACGGTAGCAATGAAAGAAAACGAGTGGGTTCATTCTTTTCACGGTAGCAATGGAAAAAAACGAGTGGGTTCATTCTTTTCACGGTAGCATTCAAAAGGACGAGTGGGTTCATTCTTTTCACGGCAGCAATGAAAGAGGGAGGTGGGCTTCATTCTTTTCACGGTAGCAATGAAAGAGGATGAGTGGGTTCATTCTTTGCACGGTAGCCAAGAAAAAGGACGAGCGGCCGGCAGGATGTAGGGTATTCTCGATGACCTGTAACAATATGTGACAAAGAAATATCACGTTTTATTAATGTCGAATTAATGTCCGTTTCTTTTTGTTGTTAACTTTTAGGGAGCACGAAATCAAACTGGGTTATCTAGCAACGACGAGAGCCAAAATGTCACAAAAAACAGTGGGCTTCAAATAATGCTTTCAACGTGTTCAATCACAACAAATTAGTTGTTAATTAAGTGAACAAAAAACGGCTTTGCCGTTTAGAAAAAAAAACAGAGCTCATTATCCCCATACTCACAGCCGTGAAGGTACACGAATAAAAACGGATTACAGTTCACTCAAACGCAACGAACTATAATTTGAACTCCAATACCAGGGAGCAAGGACTATTTTCGATCAATGGTTATGTCAGAAAGAAAGCGCAGTTTACGTGAAAAGTTTTAATGGTTAGGTGTTTGAGCGTGCACGCATAATTTGTGTATTACACAGACTTTTTTTTTTTGTCTTTGTTTGTTGCTTCATATATTAAGTCTGTTTCGGGTGAGTGGGTATATGTGTATTTTAAGTGCATTTATAATTTGTGAAACAAGCAGACTCCTAGTTAGGGCAGATTTTTGCCTGTTTGTGTTTGAAGTTCGTTTGAGGTGGTTATTTCTAGTTCGTAACGTTCATTTGTGTATGCATCTTTATCTTTCAATTTTGTAGCGATTTGCTGTTTACGGCGTCTATTTTGTGTGTGTTTGTGGGTTTACGTTTTACGAATAGGAGTTTAAATTATAGTTCGTTGCGTTCGAGTGAACTCTAATCCGTTTTTATTCGTATACCTTCACGGCTGTAAGTATGGGATACGAGCTGTAATGGTTTTTTTTTTTCTAAACGGCGAAGCCGGTTTTTGTTCAGTTAATTTGTTGGCTTTTTTCGCTTCCTTTGTATTGTAATTGCGACGGTCTGGTCTATCATGTTTTCGAAAAAACGGAACATTAGAAAATGCGTATTTATTTTCAGGTTCCGCCCATGGTTTGTCCCATGATTATTATTTGATGGCAACAAACTAGCGTCTGTCTAGATTTAGCATGTGTCATCTCGATAAGTAGTTGATTCTGAATTGTTGCAGTATCATGGCAAACAATCGCGGAAACAATTCAACTGGCTTCCCGAAGCCCGCATTGAAGAAGTAAATAGTCACTCGGTCATGTCGGCCGCCCAATTTTGAGGCCGTAGGCCTCCAGTTTAGGACTTCGCACCCTACGGTTTAAAACTTGAAGATTTAAGGAAAAATCAAGACCACTTAATTTTGGTTCTCCACAACGTAGTCCAGTCAAATTGGGCCAAATCTTGACCTTTTAGGGGAAAAAAATTAGTAATAAGCTGGATTTTTGTACAGACCTTCCTTATGCCTTTCTAAACAACATACGAAAAGTCCCCTCCAATGGGGCTGGAGCTGCGTCCGCCGCCATATTGGAAAATGGCGGCCAAAAATCACCTTTTCGCATTTTTATGGAAAACTGTTGCATTTATCAGAAAAATAACTCAGTACAAAATTAAAGGACACAAAATTATCTACAAAAATGGTTTTTCGTAAGATTAACGGTTTGACCACAAACGCATTGTATTTGACATGTTAGTACGAAACAGCACCTCCCCTCATCCTGTAAACCTTTTCGTACAGCCCCCCCCCCCCCCCCACCCAAATGAGGGGGCAAGATGGCCTGATGGTTAGCATGACCGTCTCCGGTGCCAGACGTCCCGGGTTCGAATCCGGCCTCAGCCGCCCCCGGCATCTTCCAGCAGAGAAGGGCCCTGTGATGTCTCGTGCTCATGTCGATTGTGGCATGTAGAAGAACCTAGGATTTCTGATAGGATTTACCTAGCAAAATTGACCCTCTCTTTTTCTGGCGCCATGGCTAACGCTGGGTGCGCGTCATAAAGCTGCAGTCCCCCTCCCCCTCCCCCAAATGAAACATAACGGATTTTTTCTTTATAAATTTCGATAGTTATGTGTTTATGGGTTGTTGTTACACAGTGTCTCGTTGAAAGCTGCACTAATCAGTTTTTCTCTATCTCCATTTTGCAGGGATTGAATGCAGTGTAGTGGCGAGCCAAGACATCCTGACGGCTGTTAGAGAACTTCCTAGTTGGTCCACTTATCAACATTTACTGCGCAAAATGGTTGGAAACGGAACATAATCATATTCATAATGGAGAATTATGAGAAGTGTTTGATTTGTGATGGACTACTTACTAAAGGAACTACTTGTGTAGTTTCGGAGAAAGGTCTTGCTACATTGATAAGTGCCAGTGCCAGACGTGGTGACGGGAAATATGAAGCTTTTAATAGTTCACTGTGTTTAAAACTCCATGTTGATTGCCAGAAAGATTATGCTAGGGTATGTTTTATTAGGAAGTGTGAGAGACATCAAGGTTACGTTTGTACGAGCAACACGCAGCTGTTCCTTTCATCGACCAAGGGTAAACTGAGATCTGCCGCAGAATTAGCTATTCAAGACAAATGTTTGTTTTGCCTGGACGAAATAAGCGAGGAAACATTTCAAAAGGAGAAAAAGAAACCAGTACAAAGACGACAGAAATTAACAAAAGTAGAAATTGTAACCTGTAGCCTAAAGATTCCATAATTGCAGCAGCTAATAAAAGAAACGATCAGTGGGGTAAAAGTGTTAAGAAACGTCTTGATAACATCACTGACCTATAGAGCAGCGTCAAGTGACGTCATATTGGCTACGATTCACCATTTGGAGGTAATAGCTACAAGGTGCACTAGATTAAAATGTAACGGAAAACAGCCGCACTTCTAGTCAAGACAGTGCTTTGAGAGCGGATTTCTTGGGCTTAAACGAACGTTGTTTTTTTCCAACAACAAAAATCGCGCGTTATAGGCTTAAGAAATCCAGTCTAATAGCATTGCCTCCAGTAAGACGACCTTCTTTTCGCCCTCCAGTGCTCCTTGCAGCTAACCCAGTTACTGGCTCCACCATAGAGTTATACACAATAATACTACGTTGTGTCGCTGCCCTATACTGCAGATGGAGTGTATCATCAGAACTGTTTTGCTGATTTTTTTACGGGACCCACAGTAGGAAATAAACGGCCAGGTTGCCCTCCTGCTGTTGCAGTAGGTGAATTGATGGATAGAATCTTCAATATAACTGAATACAGTGATGAGTGTCAGTTTGCAGTTAAAGACCTGATTGAGCAGGCTGGTGGTTATGTTCCAAATGAGAAGACTGTGAGGACTTAAGGAGAAATATGGCCAAGAGATTAGAGTGGCAAATGCACATAAAAAAAAAACCCGTCACCACGTCTGGCACTGGCACTTATCAATGTAGCAAGACCTTTCTCCGAAACTAAACGAGTATTTCCTTTAGTTAAGTAGTCCATCACAAATCAAACACTTCCCTTAATTCACCATTATAAATATGATTATGTTCCGTTTTCAACCATTTTGCGCAGTAAATGTTCATAAGTGGACCAACTAGGAAGTTCTGTAACAGCCGTCCGGATGTCTTGGCTCATCACCACACTGGATTCAATCCCTGCAAAATGGAGATAGAGAAAAATCTATTAGTGCAGCTCTCAACGAGGCACTGTGTAACAACAACCCATAAACCCATAACTATCGAAATTTAGAAAGAAAAAATCCGTTGAGTTTCATTTGGGGGGGGGGGGGGCCCCCCCCCTTACAAAATGGTTTAAAGGTTGCGGGGAGGCGCTGTTTCGTACTAACATGTCAAATACAATGCGTTTGTGGTCAAACCGTTAATCCTATGAAAAAAGTACATAGAATCATTTCGGTAGATAATTTTGCGTCCTTTAATTTTGTACTGAGTTATTTTTCTCATAAATGCAACCGTTTTCCATAAAAAATTAAAATGCGAAAAGGTGATTTTTTGGTTGCCATTTTCCAATATGACGAACGAAGCTTCAGCCCGTTCGGAGGGGACGTTTGATATGTTGTTTAGAAAGGCATAAAGAAGGTATGTGCAAAATTCCAGCTTATTTCTAATTTTTTCCTCTAAATTAGCTTTACTGTAAGGTTTGACCTCGGTCTCCCATGTTAAAGCCGAAATTTCCACTGAAGTTTGGTATATGAGCTTTATGGGACTTGGCCAACACGTGTACCAACTTTTATTAATTTCCTTTTTGTCATAACGTAGATCTGGACTTGAGCTGGAATCGTGATTTTCATTTTTGGCTTCTTCTTGTTGGCACGACACGTTTCTGCTATGCTGTCTACAGATCAAACTGTTTGTCCTATAACGCTGGTTCTTGGCTCATTTTACAGGTATTGCACTGTAGATGTGCCCTCTCCATAAAGACTTTTCTAATTGGTCAAGTGCGTTAGGGGTTACGGAGCTCTAAACGACCAGATTGATTGTTTTACATTGTTTTAAACATTGTTTTTTATGCAACAATGCCAATCAGCAAACGCCATATGCATGGCATCGCATCGCCTGAAGAATGTTAACAATGTTGGTGAGCCAATAATTCATCCGCACGTGAAGAGAAAGCATTATTCTTATTACTAATTGATTTATATAATGATTTCACGTTACTCTCCCATGTTGAAGTTAAAATGTCCGTTGCACATTTGACTTGCCGTCCTATATTGCAAATAACGGACAAAGCCGCTAATACAGAACTGCGGACAAACCAAAAGAAAGATTTGCACTGAATGAGCGAGCGAAATTCAGTGCATTTGTAACGAGTACGCAAGTAAGACATCTGATTGATAAAGATGCAAAACTTTAAAAAAAATAAACTGTATGGTATGCCAAAGTAGCACGAATTAGTAAACAGTTTAAGGTTTAACTGATTCGAAGTCAAAATAGCAAAGGAACACAAATAAACTTTTCTGTAAGGTTTCAGATACTGCAGCGTTGCTGTACTGTTTCGTCCACGTGAAACCTTACTGCTGTATACAACTTTTACACACGTAAATACAATTAAAGTCATGCCCAAACAAAAGAAGAAAAATGTGAGGTTACACATTCGACCACTTTCTTGGCTAAATTTGTTCAGTGTTCTTCAGTCACGACATCTACTTTTCGTTCATCACCTTACTGCTGATTCATACATCATTTTTCAAGATTTTTCAAGCCCTTTTCCAGGCATGGAATTACATTATTACTTTACAGGGCATTTCTAGATTTTCAAAGCCTCGCACGAACCTTCAATTACGTGTAGAGCTGTTGTAAACCCACTAACACGGTTATTTATGTTTTAAGCATTTTCCAGTGATGTCGTGTAGCCAAGTAGAATCATTAACTGAAGTATCGTGTGCAAAAATAAAATTAATAAAAAAACATTTGAATACAGCAGTAAGGTTTCACGTGGACTAAACAGTACAGCAACACTGCAGTATTTGAAACCTTACAGGAAAATTTATTTGTGTTCCTTTGCTGTTTTGACTTCGAATCAGTTAAATCTTACCTTAAGCATCAAACGAGTTCGTTTTTGTTTACTAATATCCTAATTTGACTGGACTAACGAGCTATCTAACTCAAACAACGACAATGTTACTTTCCCGGCACCCAACCATTGTTGCATCTTGTTCGAATGAGCTATAATCTCATATTGTGCGCCTCGTCTATTGTTACCCCCATTGTTACACGTTGCAGCATTGTAACATTAGCCGCTCCGCCGCCACCGCCTCCTCCTCCTCCTGTCTAATTTTCGGAAATTCTGGTGCGCAAATAAACTCTAATAAGCACGGCCGGTACACAGGTGCCTTCACAACGAATGTCGATTTCCTAAAAGTGTTTGCAACTAAAATTTGTGTTAGAAAATACAGATGCAGTATTCACACAAAAAAAAAATGTCTTTTTCAGTTGTAGCCATATCGTTCGCTTTGCTCACTCCATTGGCGTCTTCATGTAATTTCTTTGATTCCAAGAGCATCACAAAACCGATGTACGATTATTTCGACACAAACTAATTGCAATTATTGCTCACAGTTCGTCAATCACATTCCCCAGTACAACTGCATTTCATCTCCTTCAGTAGTAGTTTGAACTGTGGCCCGAAAGCAAAGTGAATTTTGAGTTCCTACTGATTTTTGAGATCCGTATGTTACGATATTTCGTGTTTCTGTTACTTCGTACTGATGCCAAAAAACATGACGTCAGAGTTTTATCAGACAAAATTTACTTTGGATGATCAAAGTTGCTTCTGGTATAATAAACGTTGCATGAATAAACTATGACGTCATGAACAAACGTCATGAGGGTCAAAAAAATCTTTGACGTTATTTTGGAGTTTTTTTCGCGTATTTTAGGGTCATAAAATTAAGTTAACAGCGACAAAAATAGGCCTAACGGAAGCTCAATTTAGTTATATTTCATTTGGTCTTACTCCCATATTTGTAGGTGTCTTGGTTCAAGAGGAGTAGAAGTACACGCACGCACGCACATCATACGTCTTTAATGATGTAGAAATTTACAATAAAATGTCTTGTTATACAATTTCTGTGCATCCAATTAAGGGGATTTTGGGGGATTCTGGGCGTAGTAGGGGAAAAGACTTGCGTCGGTGCTCATTTTGAAACACTGCGCAGTTAATGGGGGCCTATAGACTCTTTCTTGGTATTTGTGACCCAAAATTTGTTCGGGCTATCCACTAGTTAACAAATAAACGCCACAAGTGGCCTAGAAGAAAACAAACCAATGGTGGAGTGAGCTAAAGCATGCGCCTTTGTCTTTCTCTGACTATTCGAGAATAGTCCGAACTACACTCATGTTCATTTCACGTCAGTCCTACTGACCACGTTTTGCATGGAAATGCTCGTTAACTCCACACCCTAGCATTGGATAATTGAGCCAATGTTGGTCAACCGTATGAACGTTGGCATCCCCTTTGGCAATGGTTGGCAGTGGCATTGTGCCAACATGTTGGTGGAATGTTGGTGTGCCTACATGCCTGGGGCAATCACAATGTCTGGCCTAGCAATGTCACCTAAAAGGTTACCATCCCTTCTCAGTTCACCTACTTCACCAGCACGTTGGCACTCTTCATTGGATCAGCGTAGATCTTTACTGCTCCACCAAGATGGTGGCACTCCATTGCTAGGCCAACGTATTTCTTTACTGCCTCACCAACATGTTGGCAATGTTGTTGTTTTTTTAGGGGGGGGGGGCAACGTGTATTTTTTATATGCTCCACCAAAGTGTTGGCCATCCTTCATTTGGCGAAACTTTTTTTGGGCTCCACCAATGTGTTGGTGGGTCTTCTTTGGGCCAAGGTATTTCTTTATCTGCTTCACCAACATGTTGACTCTCCTTCATTAAGCCAACGTATTTCTTCTTCTGCTCCATTAATATGTTGGCCGTACTTTGTAATATATTTCTTATTCTGCTCCACGAATATGTTGGCCCTACATCGTTGGATCAACAAATTTCTTTTCTGCTCCAACAGTATGCAGGCCATCCTTTGTTGAGCCCACATACGTGTTTCTGCTCTACCAGTAGGTTGGCCGTCCTTCACAGGGCCAACGTATTTCTTTTTGTGCTCTACTGGTGTGTTGGCCTTCCTTCATTTTGGGCCAACGTATTTTCTTTAGCTACAACTGAATTATAGTATTGGAAACTTTTATTCAATGCAAAGTTGTATTATTTAACCATAATTAACGCTACTTTAATCTAGCGTTTGGTAAGGTTGTCTTTGGTGTATTTGTAAATTCTTATTTCCGTGTACTGCACGAAACCGTTAACACATTTCTTGTAATTTATAGGCCATCAAAGTGCACCATTTACTTTTATTTGTTTTCAACAAACTTGAAACTTTAATATTTTTACGATGTAAACTTCCACTCTACTTGTATTCTTAGCTTTTTGTACATACGCACATAATTTAAGCAGTTCAGGTGGTGTAGTGGATAACGTCTTCGATTCAAGTGCAAGAGGTGTCGGGAGGGTTAAAAGACATTGTTATTTAGGGGTTGATTTAACGTCGTTGGCCCAACGTTGGCTAGGTAGTGTAGGCAGTGTCGGCTTACGAAATTACCCCAACGCTGAGGCTATACGTTTTACTAAGATATTGGCCAACGCGACAAATTAAGATTGGGCCAACTGTTGAGTGCAAACGACGGCCCAATAATTAACCGTTGGCCACATAATGTTGGGCCAACCGTTGGCCAACAAATCATTGCTACTTGGTATACGCTGTATTGACACGGTGCCGAAAACATTCAATTGTGTATGTTCTTGTTCCGATGGGTTTAACCAGCAGCGTGCACCGACCCCCCTCCCCCCCCCCCGCTGAGAGGGTAGGACCAACCTTTAGTAAAAGGTAACAGTAAATTTTAGTTGGCCGCTTACGATAATGACAAAAGGCTTACGATAACATCAAAAAGTTAACAAATAAGGAATCACCTTAACAGACATTTTTTAGCCTTTTAACCCTTTAGGCCTTTTTACAGGCCTTCCTCAGGCCCTCCCGCAACAGCTGCAACTGTCCGCACGTAAAGGCCATACTTTTTTAAAGGGAATTTTGCGAAATCGGCAGGGGAAATTGGGGGCCCCCCCCCCCAGCCGTGGACGCCACTGGGTTTATATAGGAAGACTGTGTCCAATTTGAGGATGACTTTAGTTCAGATAAATCAAGCAGCTGCTTTATTTATGTTTCTTCTTCCTTTTTCCTCGAAAGCTCTGACAGTCGAGCTACCGTTTTCAACGCATCCTTAACAAACAGATAAAACACGATGGGATGCTGTGGTCGTGTTGAAAATGACTTTGTCTGTCGAACGCTCCAACTTTCATAATTATACCTCCTTGCTTGTGCAAGTCATGTTTTGCATTCATATTCGGGAAAAAAATAATACGTTTCCCACAATTATGTGGAGACGACGTTGGAAAAGCGGTGAGACGCTGACACCAATCGGTAAGAAAGCTGTACTGTAATTTAGTATACTCCCGCCTCAAGAACCCCAGACAGCGGTAATGAGGGAGTTCGACTAACTCCTGGAAAAGGGGACGAAGCATGCGCACAACTCACCACGAGTGGCAGAAAGACATGGGTTCATTGCTTGGCTATGATAGTAAGTCATACGTCTAGTGCTAATTTATTGTATTTGAAAGAATATCGAGAAACTAGCGGAGTCGCTCGCTTCGCTCGCTCATTCCTCTCTCATTCCGCGTTGTCTCACTCCCCTTCCCTCCCCCCCCCCCTCATTAAGTTGCCGTTCCGTCGGTAGATGGCATCGTATGTCCTGCTGGCTGCGCTGCAGATGCAGATGACTGCTTCGTATGTTCTGCTTGCTGTTGCTGCTAGCTGCCTTGCAGATTTTGTGTAATTATATATATAGATAACAAAATTGCGAGGGCAAACCCTTCATATTCGCACCATTATCAAAGCAGCAAATCGTTAAAATGCTTTTAAAATCGTTATTACAGCCGTGTTAAGAGGCAACATTTTCAGACAAAAGTCGTAAACAGTCGAAGCAGGACAAACCAACTACAATTTTCCTCCTTCCCTATATGCCCTGCTGCCTTGCAGCAATATATTCACTTCACTACGGGAGGGGCCTATTCCTATGGAAAGCAACACTCGGCAAGTGTTACACGCGCGAGGGAACGAGCTTCGAGGGCAAACGGGTAGAAACACGTATTGTTACTACGGCTCGGCTCATTGGGACACACAACAACTTTTTCCACACACACACACAGAACTTTCATGTAACCGGAACTACGGCGTTCCAACACCGGATAAGATACACTAGAAGCTAGGACGATGTGATGATAAACTGCGCTCGTGCCAGTGGCCATTTTGTTCCGGTTTCATAAAAGTAATTTTGTGAGCGTAGTAATATGTTGTTGTATGTCCAAATGATCCACCGTACGTTGTGATCACGCGGCTTAAAAATGGCCGGCAAACACTAAGGAGAGCAAGGGAGAGCGAATTTCGTGAAGGCAATTGTGCCATAAAACATTTGCCATATACGGTTTTGGTAAATATACCAAATTGTTTTGACAGGACAGCACAATGTTTATTTGCCGGCATCTTTGAACTCCACTGTGGGCCGGTTTAAGCCACGATTTCCACCGCCATGTTGTCCGTGCTTCTCCAGCCCCTGGTAAAGCGGTGAGTGTTATTTCCACTAGTAAATCCTTCTGTGACTTTACATTGCGACTGGAAGAGTTAGACCCCCCCCCCCCCCCAATCCCTGCTGCCGCAAGTAGTAAACCCTTCCAAATGCTTTGTTACCGTATTATCCATTCACTTACTTGGGGATTGTGGCATTCTATAAATTCCCGCCTTGAGGAAAGTTGCATGTGCTGTAATTGTACACGACAAAAAAACTACCTCGGTGGGGAAGGCAACGGTTAAAAAATTAAGCCACAGTCACCTAAGAAAAGTCTAGGGAGAAAAGCCGATAGAAAAAAAAGTCGCAGGGAGGGGGAAATTAGCCTAATGAAAAAATAAGTGGTCTAGTCGTTTTCACCCGATAACTACATTCATAATTTATGTTTTTTTTTAACGAAAAAAATTGTTTGGGCGCTTTCGTATTTCTGTTGTAATTAGAGGTTAGGTTAAGTTAGGTCAGTTGTCTTGGCTCGAATTTCCCCAAGCAGAGTACGGAGTTACACCCAAAAAAAAAACTATTGGGAATGACAGTAAAACTGTGTAACTCTTCTTATTGGATTGCAGAGTTCAGAAAATGTACTCCTCAGTCAGAAATATGCTTGTCATCCACAGTAAAAATTAGGAATGTTAATTACTTTTATTATTTAGTTATTTATGTATGTTAGCTGAAAAATTCCCCCCCCCCCCCTCAACCAGAAAGACTTATCAAGATTTTCTTGTAGATTACGATTTTGTCACCCCTTCCATTTCTTTTTCACCTGGTTTTTGAATTTTAATCAACAAAATCATTTTTTTCATTAAAAGAAAATTCGCTGTAAGGTAATTTATTTTTAATTCATTTGTTTTTTTAAGTTTATTAACAAACGTTAAAATAGAACAAATAAATTGAAACCACGAGTCCACATTTAGTATCACAGAACGCAGTTTCATAAAGTTGCGCAGTTTTTAAAGTGTTGTTCTTAATTGTTTTATGATAATTTTTTTCTGATAATAATCGATAAAAAGAATGAATGTATACCAAGGCAAATTTTTATTTTGTAAGACTATGAATAAAACTATTCAAAGCAAAACCATACAAATATCAAAAGGATTTTTAAAATAATGTATTTGCATATCTATGTAAAGAAAACACGTTTCTTTACTATAATTTATATTTGCTTAAAGTTTACGCCTGATTACCGAGGTCATCCAGATTCACTAAAACCTGTAGACACAGCCAAAAGCGTGATACAGCCTATCTAATCCGCTCATGGCCACATTGGGCTTCTGTGTGTGAGACTGTATGTATGCTGGTGAGCAAACCCTTCTGTACTGATAGCCTTCTAGGGTTTTTTTTTTAATGCTTATACTTTTTATTCAGAGAAAGTAGAAGGTCATTTCCCTCTTTCTAGGGACCAGAAAAATTTGCACATGGAAAGTAAGTTTCGATTGGAGTTACTGAGTTACCAAGTATAGCGATCTAAGCGCCGGAGCACACGTGCGGTCGCCGCTGCGGTACCGCATTTGCGGTTTGGTTTACATGCCATCTGTTGGATACTGCACACGTACCTGCGTTTACGTTGCGTTACCGCCCGCCGCTCACTCGCCGCTCGTGCGGTCGGTTTGCACCGCAATTCCCCTCGTCAACGCAGCGGTACCACAGCGTTAAAAAAACGCAATTGCGTCTCTGAGTGCCTTGGATGACTTGAGCGGTCCACACGTCCGCCGTTTACCGCAAAAGCGTTACCGAAAATGGCGTCCAATTTCGAAGAAACAGACATGGAATTGTTAATTGGGGGGAGTAAAGAACTATCCTGAAATATGAAATGTTGCTGCAGAAATGATTGAAGACTCATTGGGAAGTAATTAAAGAACTTATCCGATATTTTTAGTTAATCTGCAAAGGATGTATAACATTTTTCCCTGGTACGTCTCAAATTAGTACATCAATGTACCAAAATTCGTCGCAGTGGTTTCAAAATATATTTTTGGTTCACGAGGTAGGCGAAAAAAGCAACATCGTCTCATTGGTTTCAAACTATAATTTTTTGTACACGGGGTTAGGGAACCGAACGCGCACATACGTCACGGAAGCGGCACCGCAGCGTCAACGCGCGTTAATAAAACGCACGTGTGCATTGATTGGATGTGTCACCGCAGCGGCGCCACAGCGTCCAAATAACGCGCGTGTGCTCCGGCGCTAATACTGATGAAAGTAATCAGCGGTAGTACCCGGAAATATGTGTAATGGTTTTCAAAAACTGTTTCCGTCCGCAGAAAAAAATGGACAACTTCATGCCACTCATCCCTGCAGTGCGCATGCCGGAGAAACTAGTTCCGGAGTTTGTTAGAAAGGGCTAATCTATATGCATATTAACTGAACATAAAACGGCTTCGCCATTTAGAAAAAAAAGCAACAGAGCTCGTATGCTCACACTCACAGCTGTAAAGGTATACACAAATAAAAACGGATTAGATTTCACCAGAACGCAACGAACTATAATTTGTACTCCAATTCCAGGCAACAAGGACAGTTTTTACTCAATGATTCGGTCAGAAAATTAACGTCTGTGTTTGAAATTTATAATGTTTGTGTGTATGTTTGAGAGCGGCCGACAATATGAACGGATGTGTCCAGTAACAAACGAAATATTGCTTCAATAATGCAAGATATAAAAGTCAGGTTGAATAGTTTCAAAGTTGGTTGAGTAACAATCACTGCATGCACGATCGTTGTTGCGGGCTTATCGCGCTTGGTATTAAAACGGAAAAAAAAAACAGGCAAGATCGGCCACACTGGGAATAAGAGTGGTGCCCTCCATTGAAAACGCTATTTACTTCCCTAAGAAGACCAAACACCAGGGGTTCCAACGGATGGGGAGGGGCATCGAACCACACAATAGGGTAAAGGGGAGGACAGGGGGTACCGGAGGCGCAGCGGAGGGGGGGGAGAAACCTGACCACATAATGGGGGAATGTTGGAGATGGGAATGCAGGACGGGACCGGTGGGGGTGGGGGGGGGGGGAGGCGGCGGACGTTTGCAATTCATGCTGCCCAGTAAAAATATTACGCTCGCGCATGCGGGAACCAGCTAGGCCGAGGTACAGCTAGTTTATCTAGAAGCCTTCTGAAACCATTTACAAAAGTCACCGAGTCGGCTTCCTCGGTAATAGAGTTCCAAGACGGCACCATCCTCACCGAAAAGAAATGCCGGTGACGATCCAGTCTGGACGGTTGGATCCCGACTGGATTAGGGAGTTTTTTTTTTTATCAAGATTTAAATCTGGGTTTAAAAAATCCTTAAAATTAGCGAAACAAGAAAAATAGTGTGTAAGTCATGATACTGACACAGATTACAAGCGACGCCGGAAACAGGAAGCCATAAATTGCGGCCGTGAATACCTTGCCCTTCCACACTGGAAGACAGATCAGGTTGGAGTCGGGGTATCAATTTCCGAGTTCGACGAGATCCGGTCGGTATGATGAGTGTTTTGGTATGATATTGCCGTTCATTCAGATTGTTAGGAGACCGGTATCTGCCAAACATTAAAACAGGTTTCTAATAGTTGACTGACCTACGGGGAAAAAAATTCATTGTCTACAATAAACATTGCGTCATGTAACATTATGCGTCATGTAATCCGCTTGCAATAGAATGAGTTAGCAAAATTGTTTCGAGCACGCAAGAAGCATACATGTCCCAATCAGATAAAACAATGATGAAAGCAGTTTACTTCCGGGTGAAAGTAATAAGGATTTATTTTTAATTTTTTCCCCCTATTTATTGACATGTTGGCACAGCTTATGAGTGGGTATAGTTTGCGAATATCTGAGCGAACACCATTTATAAATCTGTAAAGTTGCCATCTCTTGCTTGCTGACTTGACCGTAATTACCTAATGACTGTAATTAGGACTAATTATGGTGTTCTACTCGAACGATGAAACGAAACATTGGCCAACTTTGGAATGCCGGGTTTTTCGCTACATTTCCACGTAGGAGACACGTGCATTCCTTTGCCGAAAGAGTTTCCATATTTTGTAGCGAGAACTAGCCCTTATATTGAAGATGGTTTGGCGCGAAGAGAGGTCTCTCCCAACAAGAACGCAACAAGGACAGAACTCTATGCACGAACTGTCTTGTTGGACAATTTCTCGATTCATGTGCGGATTGTTAAATGTTTATTTTTGTAAATTGCGTTATGTCTAAGGAAGAAGTAAAGAAGTTTGAATTTAACAAGTCTGCAGTGAACCCTTGAAATTACAAATCCATGCTTAAGTCGCTAAAACTTAGTTGAATGGTTCTGGAAAGAGCACGCATTGATTTTTTTCATGGCGCATGAAACCTTTTCTAGTCACAACACAAAAAAAATTAGCATCACGCGTCAATGCCTTCACCAAACACATCTGGAACTGACGACTATATCTGCTCGAGCTTCCTTCACATGATCGCTTTGAAACGAATTTTTATGAGAACCGTTCAGAGGCCGTTTATTTATGAGGGCCGTTTATGAGGGCCGTTTATTTATGAGGACCGTTTATGACGGCCGTTTATTTATGAGGGCCGTTCAGAGGCGTGTCACGACTAAAAACTTGAATCTAAAGAAAGACCTTGATCCATTCTGCAACATGTGCACCCTGAACATAGTTGAACCTGTAATGTAAGCTGCTGGAGTTTTTTTTTTTTAGTAAAAAGAAAATTAAAAACCCACTGCACGCATCTGAAAAACCGAGATTAAAAAAAACACTACTACAACAATTTTTTTCAGTACCACTTCTGAGAACC
>JAHWFP010070071.1:11227-25575 GCA_023313725.1 Lithobius niger | reverse complement strand
TATCTCGCAACTAAAGCAAAGTGAAAAGAAACGAAAGCAAAACGAAAAGAAACTAAACCAAAGTGCAAAGAAACTAAAGCAATTCGAAACATAACGAAACCAAAATGAAAGAAAACGAAAGCAAAGTAAAAAAGAACGAAACCAATTTAAAAAACCTGTAAAACGGGAGATAACATTTGTGCTTAAAATTAGGCTTTAGAATTATTTAAATTCTATCTTCTCACTCAAGTTAACCGTCTGACCTACAATTGTGATAATTCAATTTTTTTTTTAAATTAGCGCTCGCCGTTGCAGTATGTGCCAGAAGTGTGCGCTTCAACATTGTCGTAGGAGGCGCCGTAGGGAGCCGCGGATATTTTGAATCTTTTGATTATTTTGAAGTACTACCGTTACTGATGATTGTTTAGCTTGGAGTTAAATGCTTTATTGTTAATATTTTAAGTCTACGAAAGGTACTCTGCAATAAATACAAACAATGTAAGCATTATTGACGGTGGCAAGTTCCTTGCCAGCTTAACCCATTGCCCAGTTGGCGGCTAACGTATAATTTTACTATGGCGGCGATGACGTAAAGAGGATGCAAATGCCGAAACAGAAACTAAATGTGGGAGCAAACGAAAGCATCTTAAAATTAATATGAAACGTAGCCTACCTAAAATGAAAAAAAAAAGCTAAAAAGTTAAAAACACCAGCAAAAAGCTTCAGCTCAAATGTAGCCGAGTGAATATTGCCCCCAGCTTTTTAAGGACCCTTAGCAAATATTGCAAAGCCATTATAATGAGAGGAAATACAAATTTAAAATAAATTTCTCCGCTCCACACAATAGGCCCAAAGCCTGTTTCCTAGTATATTACCATTATCATTATCATTTATTTCAAATGATTTAGACTACTGTACTCGCATTGCCAGGAGTGGACTGGAAGTCTTGGAGTTGAGAAGAAGTCGTTTTAACCTAATTTTGACCTTTAAAATCCTGCGGGGTTTGATTGCTGTAAACCTACCTATTTTTTTGACATTGCACCACTCATTGATAGAACTCGAGTCCATAGTTGGAAACTGCCAGCCCAGTTTTCGCGCCCAAATTTCAGTAAACATTTTTTCTCTACACGTGTTGTCCGTTTTTGAAATTCCCTTGGATCAGCCACAGTGGCCAACCCACAGTACGTGGTTTTCGTCGAATGCTGTTAAAAGAAAACCTACAACCTTTTCTATGACGCCCACTTTCTGAGCTTTAGAAATATGGATGTTAGCCCGTTCTTTCACTTTCCATTTTTACCTTCACCGTTAACAATTCCTTCGCTTCCCCAACAGGCTCAGTATTAGAGGTTCACTGCCCGTCCGTGTCCTTCCATTTAAATGTGGAGAAGTTTTATTTTGTTATTATTTATTATTAGAAAGTTAACTAGATATAGCATCCTCTTCTTTCAATTCTACGCGAGGTTCTAATACCTCTGATAAAGCTTTACCTTCGGGCAGCTTCGAAAGAAAAGGCATTAGCAGAGGTATTAGTAGCTGCAACTATCGTTAGTGCTAGGGCCGCGCGTAGCATTGGAAGAAGTAGGATTAAGTTTCTAATCTACGGTATTGAAGGTTAAATTGAAAATTGAGGATTGGGGTGGGGGAGCGAGGTGCAACGATGGCTATTGGACGAGATTTCGTTTTACACATCGGTTTAGTTGGTTTAGTAACAAAGGTCGTCCTCAATGGCCAAGAGTGCACCTTGCACGCACCTGAAACAGGCGAGCGAGGTCAGGATTTAATCCTGATAACAGCAGGTCATTCTCTGAGTGGCCCGAGTCTACCCATACCAACTTCGATACTGTCGGCTACGATCATTTACTTATAACGTTGTTCCGTTTTTCCGTTCGGACTTCAGCATCGTCGTGGGCAGATAACTCACTATGTGTTCGAGCTTCCTAAAAAACAAACAACAACTGAAGGGAGTCGAACCTAAACCAGGTTGTACTCCACTGGAGACAATGAGAGGGACAAGCTATGGCAGGACACCTTTAAACAATGCTCCATACTTGCTGCCGCACCTAAAAACAATGCATCCACAATGGGAGTATATGAAATGCACACACGTCCGTAGGACATGGGAGTGTCCATGCTATAACTATCACTTCATATTCCATCACATCTGGTTGCGAAGCTGTGGGTTTTGTTTACAGGCTCCAGGCCAGTTGATGCATCATGGCTAGAATTTTATTTTACCAACGCAACGATGAAAGACGTCAAATCTTTGACATGCCCATTAACTGGCGTTCAGCCAAGAAGTGAGACATGCGATATCTATCCCGGTTGGCCTTGGCATGAAGAAGCCATCTCTTTCTCGGTTTCAAGATGGTTCAACGCTGTTCCACGTGGAGGTGCCACATGCATGGACTAATCGTAGCACTAGTGATATTATTGACACCTATTTATATGGTTAAAACTCGTACAACGAATTTTTAACATGGGATATCCCAGAAAATAGTTACGACCAGCCGTTCTGCAGAGGTTGCGACTCAGAACGAGCGGTGGAACATGACGTAATATTATCAGACAGGGGTAAAAAACACACACAAACAGATTATTAAAGAAAAACCAAGCAGTGCTAAAAAAAAACCAACAACGTTTCGAAATAATCAATTTTCGTCATCAGTTTATGAATTAAAATTTCTATTTACGAATAAATATATTTTTTTTGGCCTTCACATGTTTTAAAATTGTGCTTGGTTTTTCTTTAATAATCATGGACACTCCGCAGAGCACCACGGAATCGCCTTTATGCCACGCCTGTTCATACGAATGCCGGGACAAGCTTTCTAGACATTTCCATTTGAAATATTCTTTCTTCGTAGATCAGTGATTAAACAAACCACATACAGAAATGATTAAACGGAGGATTTTAAAAAGAGAAATGGTTATATCGGTACAGAGAGGGACAGGATTGCTAGGATGTTTTGCATTTCACAATCGATATGTTTTCAGAACTGCAGTTTCTAACAATAAAAATTAAAAACGTAGGGTCACAATACATGGTATCTGGACTGAGTTTAATTCGTCGATAAGGCTGCCAGCGTCCGTATGGTCACAAACGTATATGTGCGACGCTGTGGTGAGAGCGAAAAAAAAAAACGTATGTTGCACGCCGACATTTTAGCAGCAAATAGCAATCTCGCCTCTTAATTCAAATCTCAACAATTTACCATTAGTTCAGCGTGAATGGGGGGCCATCAATATCGCTCAAACGCCAGGTACAAGTTGGATAAATTTAGTCTTCAAATTACTCCCATTTCATTCCCCTTCAAAGGAACTTCATCTCCAAAGCTTGTTGTAAATACCCTGTTAAAAAAAAAGGGGGGGGGGGACTGAGAAAAAGCGAACAATTTTAAAACAAAACACCCAGAATGAATGGCGCAACTCAAGTTACCAACCGCGGCTAGTCGCTTGGGCCTTAGAAGAATATCGTTCATTAATTGTTTACAAGTCGTTGCTCAGGAGCGCCTACGGGTTTCAACATTGGAAACAAAAGGAGCTAACGGGCGGATTAAGCGGTCGTTCGATAGCGAAGCGGCAAAATCTTTTTGAAACGGGTCTGCCATAGTTAGCGTTGCTTTTAAACAGACTCCTTGCTCACATTGCCAGATTCTACCGCCTGCCTTGTTTTTACCGCCACCATGAATAGTTGAACTGGGTCGTAGGCGGCTGACACTTGAGGCACACACAGTGAAAAAATACTTTTTTAGTTTCGACTATTTGGTGTTTCTCAAACGCATAATTAACAGCCCTTTGAGCTTAAAGGTGTTGCCATACCTCCGCCGCCATCTGAGATACGTATAGTTGAAAATTGAACATTTTAACAGTAATTATTTACCGTGAATTTGTAACCAGTATTCTGTATTTTTTAAATTATGTTCTTGGAGTTGAAGTCTGTTGAACTAATGTGAAGTAGTATTTTGCTTGTTTCACTTAATTGGCTTAAATGTGAAACCTTACCAGACCTTTTCAAAACAGAAAACAAATCTGGAACCGGGAAAAGGGGCACTACCTGGAGTTGGAACTGGGGGAACAGAGGTTGGCAGGACGGAAAAACTGCCCAGAACCGTCGGAATTACAACCCATAGTCTCTCTCACACTAGTCTGATATCTGGGAAGGCCTTTGCAATGATCAGGTACCGGTTGGTTTACTTCAAGAGTTCAGCCACCATGTCCTCGCGATTACTCATCTTACGCTTGCTAACTAACTTGTAAACATGTGTGGTGGGATAAACAGTACTTAAAACAAGATGCACTAACACTGCATTAGTAATTCGACGTGTCGTATGGTAGAATACAAAAAATCTGTAATTGACGTATGAAGTTGAAACGGCAGACATACCAACAGGACACTATTAAAAAATCTGAATGCATGGTGTACTGAAGAATATCTACTATATTGCACATTATATTAAAAAAAATTGTCTCGTAACTTTTGCTACTACGATACGGCAAATGAGCCAGAATCTTGTGTGCGACGATGCAATCACTGACCACATAAGTTTTCATCGGACGCTGATATTGGTATTCTTACAAAAAAATAAAATAATAAAAGCTTCGTTCTTTTACAGTTTCCCGTACCCGTTGTTCTTGTTCATCAGACTTTTCCATTTTTTAAATCTTCGAACACCATATTTCATACATTCAGCAGTAATTTGTTGGGGGGGGGGGAGTAGGAGAAATCATATTGCGCTGAGGGTACGTCAGGTTGACTACTTTAAATTTATTTACACTTTTTAGGTGTATTAACAAAAGTTAAAATATTCACACGAAAATTATGACAAAGTCCACATTGAATATAACACTGCAATTTCATGTGGCCAATTTTTGTTAGGCTACTCAATACAAAGTACTTGTTTTACTAGCGTTTTATAATTATCTTTATTATTATTATTTGTAATTTTAAATCTGTGGTTAAAACTAATGTAGAACCAATAAAACTTACGTGAGTCTTCCTGTTACGGATTTTTTTAAATCTGAAAGTCAGAGGCCATTCGGAATATCCCGCCCTTTCCTCCCTCTGGCCAGTCCGCCACTGTGAAAACAGGACATCATTCGCTTTGCTCACTCGTTCAATAGGAAACAACACCACAAATACGCGTAATAAAATACTGTAATATATCGCACCCGAAAGCGGTGAGGATGGCGCAGTAATTAACAGCAAAGGTCTTATACGAGCATCGCATTCATTGTACCGTCCAGATTCAATCATAGAAATTCTGTGTACCATCCAGATCACCGCAAAGGTAAGTGATGACTCACTTTGTGTTGTTCTGCGCCATAAGAGAAGGAGCCATCTCGACGTACACGATAGCCTCTAACCGACCGCAATGTTGAAGACCTGACTTGCCGAAATGCGCAGTTACACGCCGCAATTTTTCGTATGATGGGCGTTGCGTGCACACCTTTACGCTGAGGAAGCGCTGACGTCAGCTACTGACCGTGTACTATTTGACGACGGTTTTTCGCTTAGAGACCTTTTTAGAGGTTAGCGAACTAAAACCGGCCTAAATAAAATAATTACAGCATAATACCTTGTGTACTGGCGCACTGCAACTCACCCACCCGCATACTTGAATTTCGCGGGTCAGAATTGAACAAATGTGTCTGGTTTTTGAGGAGATATCGCTGACGTAAACGGGCTACCTCCGTTTTTTGGCCACAACCACATTAATTCGACGTGTGACACGTCGAATTAAAAAGAAACATCCATATTGAACGTAATCAGGAATACACAGGTTTCTATGGGAACGAGGAGTAACGAACCCCTAGCGTTAGACGGGTCGGTTGATAACTTCGCTAGCAACCAGCATATTGGAAATAAAAATTGGACTGATGGCGAGACTCCAATCAGCATCAGCCCTTCTTTGAATCATCAACTCATTTGCCAATTTAGTTATTTTGACATAAAAACCAAACCTTTTAAATAGGTGGATGTATTTTTTGTAGTACTACAACTTGCCGAGTGAATCTTCCCGTCATACACTGGGTCAAAACCTTAAAACTGGCCTCCATTCTTCGTTCCTATGGAACTATTTATCTTCTGACATCCATTAACTCGTTCAATGTAAGTCGTTTTTTCCCCCAACTAGTTACGTTCAAACATGAATAATGTTGGATACCCACAATCGTTCATAACCCTATTCCAGAGATGCAAAGAACATAGAAATTTTTCTTTCTTTCAAATTTGCCCTGCAAGAAAGCGACGTTAACCCTGAAAGCCTCTTGCGTCTTCCCGTAATTCTCCATTAAGTAAACTAAAATAAAGCCGGTTGTTAGCAGAAATGACACTTCGATAATCGTCGAACCAGCAGATTCTTTGGTTTCACAGAATTCACACTGCATTCCGAAATGTCTAAAATTTTCAACATGCCAACTGAGAACAGTCACTTACTGTGGCCGAGTGTATCAGTATACGCAAGTATGGATAACTTCCGATAAAATCGCTTGTGTGCAATGCTGGTTACTTCAGCAGTCATTTCCCCAGAATTCTTCACTTTATTCCAGGCTGTTTCTGTTCGAATGTGCTTTAGCAATCGTTGATGCTTGCTACAGTAAAGGGCTTGTCTCTGATATGGCTCTTGTAGTATTGTCGAGAAGAGGCTACCGGCGCCATCTGACAAGCAGCATAATATAACAGCCCAACGAAGTCGTAGTAAGGGCTCGTTTACGCAACGACAGTTTTCTCGCTCACTAGCTTTTACTTGATCAATACTAAATCTGATGGCTGCTTCTCGCCTTTACCAGAGTATGTGGCTTTCGAGTTGTCTATGCGTATTAGTAACCATGGCAACGATGCAGACGCAAATCTTCTCCTCTTGCCTCGTGACACGGCGGACGATACTTGCAACATTTGAGCGTCGATTTATGACAACAAGAAAACAATTTTTACTGCAGTACAAGACGACGGACTGTCTTTTGTATGCCGGCATTCGATGGTTTGTCTTTGATCCGGTAGCCACGAAATGGGCGCCATGTTGGATTTTGAATTTTCGCTGCTAGAAGCTATTTATTCTACCGACGTTTGATCATTGCTAGAAGCTGTACTTTGAGGGAGAATAGCAATGTTTAAAATTACTGTAGCTCTTTGTTCTTTATCCGTGTTGTTATTTATAATACATACAATTTGTTATCTATTACCGCAGTCATTTAACAGAAACGGAAAACTAATCATAAATAAATAACGGTTGACTAACAAATAGTTTTCGACGAGCGAGAAGCTCTTGTTGCGTAAACACTCCCTAATGCCTCTAACGGAGGTGTGACTCACTCCGAGACGCGACCTTTAGCCGCCTCGTACATCGTTCAAACGTTTTTATGTTGCTGGCAGCAATTTCAAGGTGAATTCCGGTGTCTATTGGGATACCACCGTGTTGCGTTATTTGGCTACGAGATCTTTGCGGGACACGCGATATTTTTCTCTCCATCAATCCCATTCTTTGTCAATGCCGCTTCCATTGCTGCACTCTTGTTCAGCTCCTACGAGTCGAATGTGACGATCTGGTTTTGGGTAGCACTAACTAGAGTTGACAGAAACGAGAATTGAGTAGGTAGGTATACCGAAAGTAGGTGCGCTTGCGATGGCGGTCTTCTTTAAAAGTGCGTTAAAGCATGAAATCCCTTAGCAAGGTGTTCCAACTTTTTTTTTGCTCCTTTCCCTTATTTATTTAATTTTTTTTTATTTTCGCGTATTTTTCTTAACGATGTTTTCGTTGTCAGAGATGATGAAAATGCGTGAAGATAACGCGGATCTATTTTTGAACCAACCCTCTTTGTTCCTTTGTGTGCTCTCACCGGGGCTTCACTCATTCATTATTCGGGCGTTTGGAAAATTTCGCTTCAACGAAAATGGGAGTTAAAGAGAGAAATGATAAAATAAGATAAGATAAGATAATATAAGATAAGATAAGATAAGATAAAAAGGAGCTTCTTTAGCCAATAAGGGAAGACAAGAAACCGGGACGTAGTCCCTGAAGTTCGTCCCCAAACAAGCTAAAATATAAGAGACTGAACTGAAAAAATAGTCCGCCAGATAAGGTGACGTAGTCAAAGTAATTTGGTTTATAATTATATCAATAGAATACACGTGTATTAATGGCGAAAATTGAGCGATTCACCTCTCTAAGCCTAGATTTGAAAGATTCCAAGGATAATGCTTGTAACACAAAAGCTGGCAGGGCATACCACACTTTAACAGACATTGGAGAAGTGGTATTTTCAGCAATCCAGCTTGTATTTCTGATGCCTAAACTTTGACTCCGCATTAAACTTAGACCCTATGAAAGTAAAAAAAATATCCCTGGGGTTAAGTTTCATAAGTCCTTTTAAGATAGAAAATATAAGATGGAGATCGGCACGTAACCATCTTAGTTCTAAAGAATCACGTATTAGTCTAGAAGATGCTGTCTACAAGAAAGGCTGCTTTGGCCAGGAATAGTTTTAGTAAATTTACTCTGAAAGTCTTTGATTTGCCTAATGTCCATGAGAAGGTATGGGGACCATCAATGACTTGCATGACTAAAATTTAAAATTTGTCTTACGTATACTTTATAAGTTAAAATGAAGATAGATGCAGGGCCGTATAGGTGTAGCCCCTGCAGCCCCCGCAAGGCGGGGGGGGGGGCGCTCCAAAGGAGGCCCCAGATTTTTGAGCTTGCAGAAGAAAAATTTCAGTTTTTAATTACCATTTTCCAAACGGTTAGACGCGCAAGCTGTAAGCCCGAACCAAACAGCTTGCCGAACCAAACAACTTGCCTGACCCACTCAAAACCTACATGTAGTCATTCATTTACCAGTAGTGATTTTAGCAGTACGCATTAAAAACAAGATGCCCACCCCATTCTCTCCCTGCAAAACGAAGCGGTCTACTCTCTTTCATTATGCCGGTCAACCAAGCTGACTGCAACGCAAGCAGGTTCATCTAACGAGTCATCGCAGCGTTATGTCAGATGATCTGGCCAGCAAAACAAAACAAACAAAAATGACAATTCGTGTCCTTAGTTCCTACGAACCATAATTAGCAGCATAAAGAATAAAAGAAAAGAAAATTTTTTGTGTTTAACAATTATTAACAACTTTGAACCAATTGTATCGGACGACTTCTACCTAACGGAGGTTCTTCATTTCTGTCGAAACGCTACACATGGATAATAGGCTAAATAATCCGTGGAGTTGTGGAGTGCTTGTAGAAGATGAAACTGATTTTTATTTTTTTGTATTTCATGCAATTTGCAATTCAAATTTGCAATTTATGCATTAGTCCTTTGATTTTAAATATGTGTGTGTGTGTGGTGGGGGGGGGGGAGGGAGGGCCTCGAATTTAAAGTGATGCAAGGCCAAGCAAAAATTTGCCTTTGCTGTACCCTCTCTCAAGGAAATAAAAGAAAATTGAAATAACGGGCAAAATTTCTAAAATGTTTATTGTATAATTCATGAAAAATAGTAGTAATGTGCCTACAACAAATATGCGGTACCGATACCGCACCTAAAATTTCTGAATTCACCCCGCAATAAATAACAGGGGGCCCCAGATTTTTTCTCGCAGGGAGGTCCCGGAATTCTCAGCTATGGTACTGGGTAGATTTATCCCGAAAAGTGAAACACCTCCGAACGTAGGTTTTTAGCAGTTTTTGCAATCTTGTTACAAGGTGTGGTAGATTTAAGTTCAGTGCCGAACTACCGGTCTGCAGCCTGATCTGCAGCGTGTCACATTTGTTTGGCATGATAAGGAATTGCCAGACCTTTGAGCGGGTTCCCATTTAGTATAAGGAGCTATCCAACTTCTTATAGTCCTTAGCAAAGCCACTTAAGTTCACATCACCAGCAAATTTAGATAGAAGTGTGTCAGTCCAAGTCAAATCGTTCGAATACAGAACCAACAACAGTAGGCCCTTATAGACCCTTATGGACACCACTATAAATCGGGAACTGGGCACTGCTGTGACCCCCTTCTGCCCACAAGGTCCGTGCTCGATCCTTGCCTCTTCCACCACCAGGCATTTGCGGGAAGAGAAAGCGCTGTGGTGCCTCGTGCTCATGTGGATTGTGGCATGTTAAAGATCCTGGGATTTACCGCTTGTATTTCCCCAGCTATATTGTTCCTCTCATCATCTACTCATGGTCATCCTCATCCTCATCGTCACCATTATATAAGTAACGGAGAACGGCCTGCTCCCTGTTTCGAACGGGAGAAAACCACTACATCAGCATCAGCTGGACAGTCAAAAACAGTTGCAGACATTTAAACAAGTATAAAACAATAAGATAACAATGGAAATGAATGTTTCTAAATGCCTCGTTTAAAATCGCAAAAAAAAAAAATGTTTTCCGTCTATATTATTTGTGCTTTATTTGCCATAGATAACCACTAACTTCGCGCAGGCTATATGACTAGTTAGAATATACAGCTCTGTTCACTTTCTGATCTTTGGTAAACCAAAATTCTAACACATTTAGAATAATATTAATATCTTAAAAAATAATAGGCGCCTGAAAACAGCGAAAAAATCGGCCAAACCTTGAAGTAATTAGTACAAAGATGAAACCAACGACATTCGCCCTTGAAAACAGTAACTAAATAACATATCAAAAGTCTACCAAATTTGATTGGTGGAAAGAAGCAATTGGTGCCCCGCCCAAACTTGACACTTTCACTGTTATTTATTGAAATACTGAATTTCAGAGTTACAAAACTATACACCCTTCCTTTATTGTTCCTCTTCAAATTTCTTTCCGATGATACCAACCATACCCGGAAGTAACTACCGGAAGTGGTACTAATGTGTTAGTGAAAAGACGGCATTTTTTTTCCAAATGGCTCTTGAGTATGACACTTAGTATCACTTCCGGTTGTGTTTGGTATCATTAGAAAGGAAATTTCAAGAGTAACAATAAAGGAAGGGTGTATAATTTTACTAGCTGTGATTTTACTAGTATTTTAGTAAATAACAGTGAAAATTTCGAATTCCACCAATCATATTTTGGTAGACTTTTGCTATTTACGACAGTTTTCAAGGGCGAATACCGTTGGTTTCATCTGTGTACTAATTATTTCATGGTAAAATCACAAATTCAGGCGCCTATGATAGCTTCTTTCATGTTGGAATTTTTACTCTTCTTCGTTATCCTCCTTTTACGCACCAGATTAATGGACGCCGACAAAATTCCATCCCTAAAAGATTAGTCTCAACGCTCACATTTCCATCTTTTCGCCCGATTTGTGGCATTTGCTTCCCATCTTGTCATTAATTATTTAAAACGTTGATTCCACCCCAAAGGTAGATTTTAACGCAGCGTTCTTCTCATTTCGCGAACCTCAACTACGCGAGAAACAAGTTTCGTTGCCAAAATTATTCAAAGAAGAAAAAAAAAAGGGAAAAATATTGAGAGTTAAGTAGATTCGCCTTAACGGCTAATGTCGAAGAAAAATTGGCTAATCAACTTCATTTGAGAAGAAAGACCTGAGGGGTGGGAGTAGGGGTGGGAATGGGAACAAAATTTGAGAAAAGACGCTACCACAATGTCATTAACGACAAAACGAACAAACTAATTTTTCAGTGTGAGTTTTCACGAGGGATGCAGCGGCAGCACCAAAGAATAGGAAATAGTGATGATGCAATTTCTGTTTCTAACCCATTTCACCTCTGCCTATATCCCTGAACTCCAATTAAGCCTGATTATAAAGGCTTACAAGTTAAAGAAAAGGCATAAGTGCTTTAGACTAAATTGGTAATTACAAATTAATTAAATGATCTTCGCTTCTAACCTAAGATGGTCAGTTAGCATATGTTAGTTTTCAATGTTAAATAAAAGGAAATGCAGCTTTTTTTCATCAAATCAATTATAATTGTAACCTAACATTTTGGATTTGCCAGGGTTTAGATATGTTTTGGATTGTTTGAACTTACTTCTTAAAACTCCACGATGAAACCAATCAATTTTTTCAAAATGCAACTCGTAGTTAAAAACACAGCAAAATAACAGTTAAGGGTTAGCGTAACTATATTCTTTACGCTAGCTTTCTCAAAATATTACTTTCAAGAAACCATTCAACTTGACTTTCGAGAGTTAGCCTTTCAAAATAGTAACTAGTTAATCGTAATACAATTTACTTTTAGTGTAAATTGTTATGGCAACTGTAGGCATCTCTACAAAACAAGTCGTGATTATTTCCTCGGTCGTACAGGCAGAAAAAAACTCCAGGGAAACTTACTGAATTTAATTTGCAATCCTTTCTCAAACTATACTTAATTAAGATGAGTAAAGCTACCAGTGTCCCACTCAAAGTTTATTAACAAACCAAGATGTTGCTCGAATTCTCCATTCAACTTTCTCTCTTAAAAGGTTGCAATATACATTCAAATATTATGACTATCCGCCTGCCAATAATGTCGTGCAAAGGCAATGTAATCCGCACAAATATCCATTGTTACGGATAAGTAGCTAATGCAGTGTGTTCTTTTCGACGTTACGGAAAAAGGTAACGCTATTGACCACATGTACTGGTTTTTCGGTGTTTTACTGGTGTACAAGTAAATGATTAATGGTTTATCATCACCAGCTTTCATGAATCCGAAAAGTCCTAATTTCACTAAGCAATGACTCTGGAAATGATATGTGCTTCTCTGATCTGAGGAATTGAGCATCGTTACCTTGTTAGCAATGATGGGTTTCAATGTGATCTAGCATTTATAGGCTGTCACAACTTGATGGCCTTGTGCATGTTTCTCTTTTGTAATGTTTGTAAATTTCGATTTTTGTCAAGAATCAAAACCACCTTTTGACTCATCAACTGTTTATTAGTTCCGTGTTCTGTAACAAAGTAGAAAACGCCCTTGGTATTTTCCGTTCTAAACATTACAAACTATGCGAGCACTCACGGAGTTCTGGAACAATGTGCCCCATAGATAGCATTAATATAAGGAACAAAACTAGAAAAATTATAATGGTGAAGAAGTTGTACAATTAAATAATTAAAAATACAACCTGTTTTGTTTTTTCGTTTAGATTGAACACAAAAATAAATTTAAAAGATTCCCTAGATGTAGAACGTTGGCTGCACGGTTCCTCCATTAAGCAGGCTAACTTGGATGAAAGTAGCACGCATTTTCGATGCAAAGAAAGATAATGGAATTATAAAATAATAATAAATAAATAAATAATTTTTCAAAAACTCTCCTCATATACGACAGATATTACATCACCAGTACAAATAAATAAAAAGAAACGTCCATATCGAACACAAATAGCAGGTTCCAGTCTTCAGGATAAAAACGTACGGTCACTATATATACTATATACATATAAACGGTGGTTGGCACCAAATTTTTGCGTCGATTGTAAGCTGCCACAGAATAGCTCCGTAATTGTGTCTTCTGCTTGATTTCGCGGTCCACAATTTTTCTGGCGTTCGTCTTGGATCATAAACTCGGGTTTACGCGATTTTATTCAAGAATTATCCTCGAAAACAAGAAAGCCGTCGGCAAAAATAAATACATCCCCGAGAGTTTAACAATCTCCAACTAACTATTCAGTTGAACAATTCGTAAAAACTTTGAACATAAATCGCTATAAATAATATAATGGAACATCGGAAATAACCAATGAGCGAAAATCATAGAATGACATAGTACAGTATGGCCGGTGGACAAGTGTCAGTATCGGTACTGGCGGTATAGTGGTGATCTGGAGACTGACCAGTTCGCCGGTTCGAATCCGGATCACGTCACTGGAATGAAACCTAAGTGCATAAGGGTGGCTTATTGTTATTTTTTAAAATTTAAAATTAATTTCTTTGAGCCATAAGTCAGCCGAAGCAATTTAATGCTCATGTGGCTGAACCGGCTCAAGTTTGAACATTACCAGACTTTTGAGAGAAGAAATATCTGGTAAAGGGAGGAACCAACCCAGGGATTTGAACCGGCAACCCTCCGATCATTGTAGGGGCCGAAAGATTGGCCAGAATAGTTCTCATAGTCGCTGAAGGAGTATGGTAGCCTCTCACGCTACTCTGACTGGTAGTCCTGACGGGGACTTTGCCAAGGTCCCCTTTCCAGGGGTTCGACCAGATCCGCTAACTTCCAGCAGCCAGACTGAGCGCTCTCACCGCTCAGCCACATTGACCACTGTATAATATACTCCAGTGTATGATTTTCGCTGATGGTTTATTGCCAGTTTTCTTTTTTGAAATATACTAATACCTGGAATTCTGTTGATACTACTACTATACTGCTACTACTGTTACTGTTACTGCTTCTAATTCTATTAGGCTACTACTGCTATTACTACTACTACTACTACTACTACTACTACTACTACTACTACTACTA
>JAHWFP010070070.1:22944-36854 GCA_023313725.1 Lithobius niger | reverse complement strand
TTTAAATTTTAAATAAAATTTTAAATTTTAAATAAAATTTTAAATTTAAAAAAAAAATTTAAAATTTTATTTAAGCCGAATTAATTTTATTTTATTTATTTTAAATTTTAATTTATTTTTTTTATTTTTATTTTAGCCCTAATAGTTTTCCGATGCTTCCTCTGCACAGTCACAATGATAGTGAGATTACAAATACGAATGAAAGTCTAAGTGATTCTCCTTGATCAACTTATTCAAGCACTACTATAACGCCACGGTTGTTCAAATCCAGTCACGTAGTAAGCAACAACTGTGAATTCAATACGATAAAAACCATCATAAGCCACGTGGTAACAAAAGAAAGCAGTTTTAATGATTTGCCGTTATCTAACGTTGTTGCTCTTTGTTTAGAACACGCAAGTTGTAGTTCTTCTGGCTCCTAATCATAGACAAATTTTAATTGCAAGTAACTTATACCATACATCTTTGTTTTGTGACATTAACAATGATCCACTGACTACGGTTGAGTAATTTAAATTGTCTATTAAAGCCGAATAGTCTGAAATATTTTCAGCAAAGTGTAATGATACCAACTGATAAGCAACGTGAAAAAATTAGTTTTTTATTGAACTGAATTAGCAGAAAAATATCAGTAAGCTTAAAGGAGGCAAACGGGTTAATTTCCTCGCATTGTTTGCTCAACACGACAAAACCTAAGTGTACTTCACTCACCATTTCTTTATAAATATTATAGATTTGTGTCGATTTACTGTAGTATGCATCACTTATTGTTATATCAAGTAGTTCTTCGTCCTCAGCTGAAATGTACACCTGAAATAAATTCACACAAAGGGTTCAAGCATGGTGAGACAAACGTATACGCAGAGGTGCTGTTTTTTCACGATAATTTTATATTTATGTTTGCTTTAAATTTTGTAAAATTATTTAGGAACCGAACCCTTTCCATCTTTCCATAAATTGATATTGGTATTTCATGGTTGATGTAGCTGGTAGACAATTCCCATACTGTCACCATCACCATCAACATCACTGGTGAAACAAAACTAATTAGCACGAAAAAGTAAAGCCGACAAACAACAAGAAAGTAGTGGAACAAAGACAAATAAAAAAAATGACTATCCACCAATATAGTAAAAAAAAAAGAAACAAGATCTCCGAAAGTAAACAAAATTTTTAGCTCCATTGTGTGTCTTTGTTTAATACTAATATTTGCAGCTAATTTTCATTTCCATCCCTCAAAAACGTAAAGAAATAAATAAATTGAACTAAACCGATGACACCACAAGTTGTTGGTATGCCGATTTAAGAGAATTCTGGCACGTGACACATTTGGTATTAATAATAATAATATTAATAATAATAATATTGTCACACTCTTCACGAAATACTAATGTTCAATCGTTACATTTCCAATTTAAAGTAAACAGCAGTGTTAAAAAGTGTTAGTTGTCACAAGATAAAATAAATAAGAGACTTGCAAATAGGAGTTATTGAATGGGTCTCATAAGCACTTATCTTGTGTTTTAAATTATTCATTTTCAGGTTTCTCAGTTCTTCTAGCAGTTTATTAAAAATATGTGGTATTAAAAAATTCATTCCACTCTTACCATATGAATTTCAGTAATAAAGCAGTTTTAATCAATAGAGATTTTTTCTAGTTTCCCTTTCTATTTTGGATTGTCAATCTTTCGTATAATAGTTTTGTGTAATTAGTGTATAAGCGAATATATTGTTAACTATCATGAGTTTGTTTTGTCTAAATACGTCTATTGTTTTTTTTTGTTTCTGTGAAGTTTTTTTATAATAATAATAAGGTTGCCACCCATGATACATGCGAAGGAGAGTATTTCAGGCCCAAGGGCCACAAATACTGGTCCCAAATTTAAAATCAGCAGAACCCAGGCCTCCATTTGCTAGAATGACCCCTAGGGGCGCCATGTGTTTTACCAGAAACTTACACCTGATTAAGTTGTGGCACCTCCATTTTCCTTAGGAGTTTTTAAGGACGGAAAGCCAAAGGGTCAACAAGAATTAAATAAATACAGATGCAAACCTAATTACGTTACCTTTTGGACTTATATGTCAGACTGCCTGAGCGGCGAATCGAACCAATAACCTTTGAAATCAAAGGCCAAGGTCCTACCGATGAACCAAACTGACACGGCCTTAAAAGGAAACGTCCATAGGCAGCATTTAATACGTGCATATATACATACAAACAAACACTTTCCAACCGCCACTGGAGCGACGCTTACTTGCCGTGCCAGTATGGCTCAGCGGTACGACCTCGGCCTTTGGTTTCAAAGGTCGTGGGTTCGATTTCCCCGCTCAGGCAGTCAAACATGTAAGTGTAAAAGGCAACATAATAGGCTTGCATCTGTATTTATTTAATCCGCTAGAAGAAATAGTACCTGAAGCCTTCATTTCTTCCTATTTTCTACAGTAATTTCCGGTTTCAGAGTACATTCTTGGAAACACATTTTAGACTTCATGGAGGGCCTCTTGATCTGGTAAATTGTATTAGTTTTGATGTGTTTCTTTTTTCTTGAGAGGAGCTGTTGGCGAGGGTACGAAAAGGGGTTGAAAACTCAAGTATATGCAGGAATGTATAAAAAGATTGGGGAGGATTTGTGTCTGAGCGAAATGGCAACCTGCATGAAAACTACCTGTAACAGCGCATTCATTATCATTTAGGGAAAGGAGAAATATCCTAGAACTGCCGAAAGGGTGGCAACTGAAGCCAGCCTCTTAGACTGCCAAGGAGGCAGGGTGACCAGTCCAAGGATGTGTGTTCCACAAAAGGATGGACATAACCAACAGGAATATCAATTCCACCTGAGGAACACACACATTTAAGGATGTAGCTGACCGAGCCCATTGTTTACAATACAGTTACAATGGGCTGAAAATATCCGATTTGAGAAAACCAGACTACATGAGGAAGTGCATGAGAACCAAGGATATACCGTAATGCGTAAACGATTTTCTTCGCTGATATGGAAGGAAAGGCATTTGCCACTAAAAAAAAAAGCATTGTCAATTCAAGGACCACTATGCAACATCGTCATTTTCATCCTGCAAACAACTGTTACCATTTCCATTAGGTAAAGGGGTACGACGGATGAGTTCATTGGAAAATTTACCTTGAGCAAGTCTCTCTGCAGACAAGTAATATCATTTCAGGAGATCAGATAAAGGAAGGGCCCAAGAATGGATGCCTGTGGGATGCCAGTTGATTACGTCGTGCCTCGATGTGGTAAACACCATCGATGTAGAAACTTACCGGGTTCTCCCTCAAATGAAAGCACCGGTTCCACCTAAGTTGGTTCCCATCAAAGCCGTGTAACTTAAGTTTGTAGAAAATCTTCTCCCTGACCACAGATCCCAAGGCCTTCTTGAAGTTAGTGAAGATAAAACTTGCAGGGATCCTGATGTTAGATGCTCAGGACCAAATGTCAAATGCAACACACAGCTTGTATGTGATCAAATGACAGGGTAAAAACCTAAATATCAGGGTTAATAAGATCTATCTCAGAAGAAAAGGTAATTCCATAAGTTTTCAAGGAACTGCAGTCATTGAAATAGGCCTATAGTTATTTGCAGCATTTGAATTACTCTTTTTAAAAATAGGTATAACTCTGACCATAGGAATGGGGCCATCTAGGTTATTGTAGACCATTTCATTACGAACGAACACAGAGTTGAACGTATCTTCCTTTACACAGATCAAAGATTGGAACGTTGCAGCTGTGTTACGGAAGGTTTTGGTAATCCTTGTCTTGGATTTGTAAAATTAAAAAAATAGCGATAACTGATGCATTTTGAAGGAGGCGAGTTTCTCTAGAGCACTAGAAACCTGCGAGGGCCTCAGGCAAGCTTTGCAGCATGAATTAAATCCCCCTAAGACTGGTTTCAGATGTATCCTCCTTGTATCGCCTCCATGCAGATAGCTTTCTGCTGCAAGCCTGGACCACAGTGAGAGGGAGCTTACTCTTACTCAGTTGACGTCTTGAAAGGCCACAGGGGGCTTCAAGTTTAGTATTGTTTAGCATCAGCGAAATACCTAACTAATGAAAAATGAACACTTGAATGGTTTAAAATTTAATTTTAACATTATCTTGTTTGATGATCTCAAGAACCATCTGTAAACACGCCACAATTACAAGGAATTTTATTCTTGTTAGAAAATATGAGTGTAGCTTGACATTGAAAACAGCCAAAAAGGGCGTTTTAGCCTATTTTGGCCAATAACTGTACAATGCACATTATCGAGCAAGAAAAAAAATATGTTGCAATTATCTATCGATAATTTTTCGGTACCTTTCATCTTACGATAACAGTGGCGCTACTCTCTAACCAGTTGCTACACTGTTCGTAATAAAGTCCCACGCATTGCTTAGGCCTAGTCGGATACTGGGTCACTAGTAGTTGCTCTTTGCAATAACTAACAAAGGTAAGTTGGTCCATAAGAGTTTAATTACGTGGCTTGGTGATGCATAGATGGGGTACAATGCCACATTAAGTTTACCTCCTGCGTCCTCCTATCGTTTCTCAGATTTTCCTTCAACACATCTGGAACCTATGTGATAGTTACGAAGGGTTCAGTAGCTCAGGAAGATGTTTTACAGTCCTGCGGGTCTATGCGGATACGTATGTGGAACAGGGACCTTGATTGTAAGGCGCAATTTCTTTACGAAGGGGAAGAAAACATTGCTTTACTATTCAGTAGGATAAATGGCCGAAACTAAAAATGGCAATGCCTACTAAATTAAGGGAGGCATAAACAAAACGTGATTCCTCCGTAAGGAGAAGCCAGAGAAGAGAGCATATGCGCAGAAAACGTCATAGCGAGAGGGTGGGGAATACAAAGGGAGACTATGAAATTAAGAAAGATGCGGCACACAAGTATTGTTGGCGATAGGCCATCTCACTAAAGGTACAGGCTCTCGACAGTGACGAATGCATTGTTACAAAATGTTATTCTTGTGGTTAAGGATAGCATTAAGAACCACACTAGGAGGCACCATCAAAGTTGCGACACACAAAAGAGGGCCAGTGGTTATGCACATAGGAGTGAGTGGCTAACGAGTGGCTGTGATGCAGGCGCATCGAGGCACCGTCCCACATACAGTCGTGGTTTTCTATAAACAGACGGAGTGTTTGGTTTATAATTTGATTCATTTTATGGTACATTTATACAGTAATGTTATTTGTGTTGTTGTTATTGTTTGGTGGGCAGAAAACCAATAATGGCTACCGTTCCCTAATAAATCAAATAAAGCCAAATCAATTCAAATCAGGAATCCTATAATAATTTGTTGAGATGCCATTAAATTCAGGCAGCATATAAAGCTTACTTCCAACACCAAAGGGAAGAATATCATTTATCTCCCAATTACAGGAAATTTGCACCACAAATTTAGACCGTCGATACCAATGGAATAAAAGGAATGAATAGATTGCACTTACTGATCTTACATCCATTCCACACTCAGCTAATGCTTTTGCTTTGGGACTGCTCCACAAAGCTGTTACAAATAGGGTGCTGCGACCCACATATGTGTGTGAACCTGCAACATATTGTCAATTATGAAGTGTTTCAGTGACTATCACTCACTACCATTCTAACATGAAAAACACTGAAGATAAATACATGGCCACATGAGATTCAGATATTTTTTAGTTAATTTTTCATGATTTCAATCAGTAGGCTATTTAGTCAGACATTTCACTGTCATTGCGTGTCAGGTTGCTTTTATTATTTCCTACGAGGACGCCCAAAAGTAAGTTGCTTTCCCTCCTTGTAAATGTTTGTAACCTGTAGGTCACCTGAGAAGGATTGAACAGCTACTTGGCTCCAGCCGAGCAGACCAGCTGTTCAATCTTTCTTAGTGGTGACCTAAAGGTTGACCTCTGCTGAAGTCTGTAGCCAGTATCTGCCCTGGTACCACAGCGGTTAGAATGCCTGACTAATGAGCGGGATGCCCTGGTTTAGAATACGAGTCGGGTTAGTTGCCTTTTCTTTCTTTCTGAGATTAGCATATCTTTTATTCTAACAAGGCCAGTCTTTAACGCAGATCATTTGTTTCGTTAACCCCTTACTTTGTGATTTATTTTTTTACTTATCGTTTGCATTATTGCTAGCGTGTGGAGGCCAAGGAGCAAATTGCGTTCCCTTCTTATATATGTTTGTAGCCTTTAAGTCGCCACTGAAAAGATTAAACAGCTACTTAGCTCGGTTGGAGCCTGCAGCCAGTATCCGCACTGGTTAGAGAGCCCAGCTAGTAAGCGGGGTGTTCTCGGTTAGAGTTCTAGTTGGGGCAGTTGTTTTTTTTCTTTATTTAGTGTGTCTTGTATGCTCACAAGGCCAGTCTTTAATGCTTCATTAACCTTGTGAATTATTCTTTATTCATAGTAACATCAACCCTTTGTCTTTTTTTTTTCCCACGTTATTCAGGGCATCATCAAATGGCCATAGAATGATCCCTTTTTAAGCGAAATAATTATGATTAGCCTTGCAAGATAGAACTAATTTCCCCAATTCTTTCAAGCCTATTTATATCTATCAGCTGGGAACCCATCTAAGGGCAACACGCACCCGTTGGCACACCCTTGGCGAGTACCTGGGTCATGGGCCCGCAGTCTATTTCTTCGGTGGTTTCCTTTACCTGGATTGCTGAATTGCCACTTGCGAGGTATTTTTAAGGTCGCTGATGACGATACCACGCTTCTTATGGTATTAAAAATGTAGATTTAACTTAAGCAAGGAAGCCATAGGTATACTTTAAATCCTCTAATTTTCCATGCGAATTAAAAACATTATAAAATGTGAGAAAATCGAATCCCGATTTTGGGAGGAAAAACAGGAATAGGATTTTTCATGTAAAAAGTTTTATGTTAAACATTTTGTATTACCGGTGTCTTATCGATCTGACCAACGGTTAAGACGGTAGACTTAAGATTTCTTACCGATAATAAACTGTGTGCATGCACCCATTGGCAAATTGACTGTGTTATTTCCAAATGGGTTCAGCCCTTCAATGCCAATGGCAATCTAAAAAAAAAACACAAACCAAAAATGAAAATATTATTTGCACAATAATTATTACAATCAGCAGAAAATAAGTCTTACTCAGTTTAGTAGCTACATTCAAGAATGCATATTTTGTGCGAAAATAGGAGTGAATGATTAAAATTATGGTTCCCTAACTAGTTAATCACCCCGACTTCAAAAACACGCTGTTTAATGATTTGTAGCCTTAGCTTTAGTCATAACCATGATGAGGAACCGGCAAAATACTACTAGTATCTCCGAAATAAAAACCAGTGGGTATAATATCTGGTATCCCGACAATACAGGGGCACGAAATTGGCTGACAACAAAACAACTCCACAATGTTATAGCACATGCCAAATCAGCGAATAATAATAAGAGCAGGTGACAAAAATAGCAGAAAGCAAATTAGTCTCAACAAAAACATAGCCCAAACTATTACTTTAAACCTTGCCTGCCGTTCTAGCTGGTGTTGCTCAGGCATCTGGTGTTGTCATTAAAGGAAGGAATTCCAATTCCACAATCCAAGTTTTTTCTTATCTTTTCTACTAACAAATCTAGAATTTCCACTAAAGCAGAAGTTTTATAGAATAGTTAAAGTTGCTTTACATTCAACTTATATGTAAATGGGGTAAAGGTAAAATCAGGGGTGAATCCAACAGTCTAGAATATATTAAGTTGGGGTGAACTCAACATTCTGGAGGTCCATAGCACACGGAATACTGAGTAGAGTTTGGATGGGCTTCAAATTGAGCTGTTCACTGAAGGAGAAGTGCCACCATGAATACTATCGCACTACAGCCAAACGTATACGAGAATGACCACAGAAATCCGACAGCATACTTAAGAGGCACTGGTCACAGTTTTCAGATAAAGGAGTAAGCTTCTGAATTTATATATATATTTTGTACTTTTATTCCGACTTTAATTGTTAATTAACTATTTAACTCCTCTTTTAATTCAGTTTTTTTTTTATCTCATCAGGTTTTACTACTGCTATTTTGATGGGTTACTATTTTGTCGACCAGCTAGTCTGTTGGCCGCTATTTTGTCGTTAGCTATTGTGCAATCCACTGTGTCCACCAGCTTTTTTGTCGTCTACTCTAATTGTTTCGCTGTTCCATAACCTCCTACTCGTAAGAGTAAACAAGTTTAAAATGCTGTCAGTAAGAAAGTTGTCAGATAGCCAGAGTGCTGATTCCATTCCTTACGGCCTTCGGTGAATCCAGGTCTGCTTAGACCGAAGGAAACGGTTCCAGCAGTTTGATTGGCTTTAATCTCTTTCTAGAGGTCCGGATGGATAGCAGCGTGGTTGACAAAATAAGATTTTAGCAGTATAATCTTTTTGGTGGAACGTAGGTTGAAGCAGCATATAAGCAGGTACCTGTGTAGCAAACTCACTTCTGTCATGCTTCATCTAGAAAAAATCGTGCTACAGCAGCAGCAATCGACCGTATTACTAAAGTAAACTGGGAGAAGGCAATCAATCACATTACAAAGGTAGAAGAAGAATGTTAGAATTCGGATAATTTGATTGAAGAACGTTTGATTGAAGCCACTCATTATCAACGTTGATGAATCTAATGATTTTGATACAGCTAATGACTAATTTGAGATTTGCAACTTTGCACACCACCCAATGAATGATTTCCCAGTCTTGACCTGTAGACATGACACCGAAAAGGCAAAAAAAAAAAGGCCTAGGGCCACATAATTTTCCAAAAGAATTCCAGTTTCCATGTTTACAAACAAAGAAAATGAAATAAAAGAAAAAAAAAACATATACTATATGTATTAAAAATGGCATCTCATTATGAACATTAAATAATACAGCTGTTAAGCAACAAAATCAATGGAGTAAAAAGCACGGTAACAGATTAAATGAAGGCAAACCAAGCAGTGCTTCATAAAAATACAAACAACGTTTCGAAAATTTTCAATTTTCGTCATCAGGTTAGCAATAAAAAAAAATCCAAAGTGAAGAACCACAAAAAGCAGAGCTAAGGTTAGGAAAACAATCCACTTTGCCAAGGTAAAAGAACATCCCCTCGAATGAACATCCCCAACAAAATTTAAAAAAAAATGTCCTGTATTTTCAAGGCTATCAAATTAATTTCACGAACTCCCTCAGTTTATTGCTAACCTGATGACGAAAATTGAAAATTTTCGAAACGTTGTTTGCATTTTTATGTAGCACTGCTTGGTTTGCCTTCACATAAAGCAACAAAATCATGCACCCTTCAGTTTTTTTTCTCCTAATTTTCACAGTAACCGAGGCCACAGCTTTAAATTGCAGGGTTTTGTTTCAAGACTTAACTGCCGGCAATTCTTCTTCACTGAAAGGACTGTTTGTCGTTGGAACTCTCTCCCGGAGCATATTGTTTCGGCTTCTTCTCTTAACAGCTACAATGCTCGACTTGACTTTTGGAAGCACTGATTTGCTTTGGCGTTCTTGGGGGGTTGGGTGCTTCATAAGCCTTGGCTTTGCACCGTCATCTATCTAATCTAATCTAATCTAATCTATCGAGCTAAAGGCATGAAATTTGTCAAGCAGGTCATATAGCTAGTTCGATTTATATTGCTAACAATGACTTCATGCCAAATTTCATACTTTTAGCTTGATGTGCATGATTAGCCCAAATCATGGCCGATAACGCTCTACTAAAAATAATCACTTTTGTAAACAGTGCAATGATTAAAACTTTAAGACAACAAATTTTGGTGATGGGGAGACTTTTCTCGCTTTCTAATCCTAGTTTGGTGTGAACTTTTGGTGTGAAAATTAAGTTTGTTTGGTGGAGGGCAGAGGAAAATATAATTTTTTTTAGGAGGAAGAATTCTTTCTTGGGGAGTGGTTCAGGCTAGATATGGGTATTGCATCGGTAAACAGTAAGCGTTGTTTTGTTTCAATTTAGTTACAATTTCACACTAGAATATTTTTTTAAAAATTAGTTTCGTCCTGGATCATTTTGCTTTCGTCCACATTCCTTTGGGTTACGTCCTATTTTTAGCTTTCATCATCCTAGTATGCTTCACTAAAAGGAGGAAACGTATTTTTTTTAAAGTGAGAGGACGAAAAGAATGAAAAATAGAACTAAAACAAAACCAAAAGTGGCAAGGATGAAGGATGAATACGGCTCCAGCAAGCAAAATAGCAGAAACTTTTTCTGATTTAGGGTTCCATTTTACTGAATGGGAAACACCCAGGCCTAGGCCTATTTTTACCAATTGATCATTTAATATCAATTAGCTCTCACCCACAAAGACTCTAGACAGATTGTTTCGCCCTTGTTTGAGCTCGCCAGTAGAGAAAACTTTGTGGATGAGAGCTAGGCTACGCTTGCTAGGGCAAATGACAAGGGCGAAACGAATACGGTTTCAGCAAGCAAAATAGCAGAAACTTCTGCTGGTTTAGGGCTCCATTCTAGGCCCGGGTGTCTCTCATTCAGTAGAATGGAGCCCAAAACCAGCAAAAGTTTTTGCTATTTTGCTTCCTTACACCGTATTCGTTTCGCCCTCGTCATTTGCTCTAACAGCGTAGCCTGGCTCTCGTCCACAAAGTATTCTCTACTGACGAGCCCAAACAAGGGTGAAACAGTCTGTCTTTGGGGGTGAGAGCTAATTGATATTAAATGATCAATTGGTAAAAATAGGCCTAGGTCCCAGTGTCTCCCATTCAGTAGAATGGAGCCCCAAACCAGCAGAAGTTTCTGCTAGTTTGCTTGCTGAAACCGTATTCGTTTCGCTCTTGTCATTTGCCCTATCAAGCATAGCCTAGCTCTCATCAACAACGTATTCTCTACTGACAAGCCCAAACAAGGGCGAAACAGTCTATCTTTGTGGGTGAGAGATTACCAAAAGTGGACGAAAACAAGTCCAGACATCACATCAGGTGTGCCTTGTCCAAACTAGCCCTATCGTAACCATTAATGATCCAATGCAAGAAAGGTTTACTAGATGGCATAACTGCTAGACGAGCAGCCTGAAGCACTCGTGGTACTCTGATTCTCCAATTGTGGTCACACGCGTATGTCATCATTGCAAACAACCTACGTACGTAATATAGTATGATCGTTTCTATTCCCTCCTGTGTGCACTCTGTTTCTTCAATGCGTGTTGAAGTTGACTTTTAGAGTAGATCAGTTATTAGCCTTCATGATGACGGCTAGCTTGTGAAGAAATATGAAAAATGAGAAGGAAGAGGAAGATGTTCACCCATGTGGAGGAGACCATTTTTTATTTCCAGATACTTCAGGAATGATCTGGAAGTAGCTACAAGGAAGCAGATGAAAGCAAACGTTGGGTATAAAAACAGGAGATTTGCCCTCGAATCTTCAATATTCTATAACGCTGCCAAAGAACATGTCGATTCTCCGACCTTCATTGAAATTAATTCTAAAAGTATAGATTTACATTTACTAAAGTGAATAAACCCTAGTTCTTGTTCAGTACCTAACGTCTTTCATTTGATCTATATGTTTGACGGTCTGAAATATACCTTTACCTTTATCATGTCATCTTTGATAAATTCTCCTTTGTTCAGTGATAATTTCCATAATGCAGTCGGTGTTAATCCAGGAATAGCATCTAGCAAATCCAGCTCATCAACATCGCACCAGGAGATGTTTTTCTTCTTGGCAATCTTTTTCCTAGGATTCACGAGTTCCGTGCTTGCTCCACAATCAATAAGTAATGGGAAAGTGACAGATTCAGGATGAGCAACGTGAATAACAGTTCTTGCTGGATAACTGAAGTAAAAGTTGGTTCGGTTCAGAATAAAAGCGAGACTTCCAACTATGCACCCAAATAAAATAAGAACCCATACTACACGAAGCCAAATTGGGCTATCGATTTTTAATAGCCTTTGAGCTTTCGACTTGGTGGTAGCGATTTGACGAATTTGCGCCATGCACGTGGGAATCATGTTACTGACTTTATGATAGATAGGATTAGACTTTAAAAACATCTGTCTGGATTTATGCAGCAGGTGACTCACCATTAACTGGACAGTCTCTATAATTGACAGTACTGACACTCCTAGACATAATCCGAGGGTTCCACCTATGTCTGCTAACAAATTCACAAAATCATACGCAGGCTTTTCCACGAAGTGCGTAAATGTGTTTTCGAGGTGGAGGCTAAAGATCGTACGATTTGCATGAGTGCCAATTAAATTTGCTTCTAAAGACATCGTTCCGAAATTGCACGGTGTCAGACATTGACATTCTCTGTCAATATTCTTTCTCTGAGTTAATACTGTCTCTGAGTAAAAGGTCGTCAAGTCCTTAGAATTATTGCAAATGGGAAGCTTCGTTTCCTTGGGTATGAAGGGGAACCTGTAGAAATGACAAAAATAAGAACACATAACTTTTCAAAATGTAAACTGCTGTTATGAGTGTTCAAAAGTAGCACACTAGCTACAAACTGTAAAGTCAAAGTGAGTTACTGGGTAACGAAATTTGTATTTCCTTTATTTTTAGTAACACTCCAATTTCCTTTTTTTGCGACTGCTTGTTTCACATTTTCAGAAAAAAAAAACTTAATTTCAGTGTATATTTTTCTTTTAATCAGGTACCGAAGTAGAAATTGTTTCTGTTTCGGAAACATTGAAACCTATTTTAAAATAACACCAAAAAAAATAAAGTATAAAAGCCAGGAGAAATGCAATTAGGGAGATTCAGACGAATCATGCTGGGACGTTAAACCTGCAGAAATAAACATTTTTGAGATAACCAAGCTAGCAATTAAATAAAAACGCACTCGAGTTTCAGAATCTGAAAATCAGCAGGAAAGTACACACCAAAAATATCAGAAACACCGCATTTCAGTACACAATCAGGACCACGTCAGTCCACAAAAAAAATATACATATACATCTTTGATAACACTGGAAAACACGGCTAAATTACACCCATACACTCAGGGCCGTAGGAGGCAAATTAAAAGTGGTACGGCCTAACCAAGTCAGCTAGAGGGTCTTGGGGAACACTGTGAAGTTCCCACGGTATGGCGCCGGGCAGACCCACGGAAATCGAAACAATTGCTGGTACTGTAGTGTCTTATCTTGCTCTGGAGGGCTTGTTTTGAACAAATGTTTAATTTCTTTTTTAGTTAAAATGTGGACCAAAACAGGGGCAGATCTAGGAATTTAGGGTGGGGAGCGTGCCGGGGCAGATAATTTTTGAGGACTTTTTTTTTTTTTTGCTTTTTGTAATTCGCTTCACCGACCGGGGTACATTTTTCTGACCGACAGCGACTTTTTAGCCCCCTTCCCCCACAACACCAATGTATAAGCTGTTACTGTACCCAAATTGCGTGAGGTCGGTGGGAAGTCCTGTGTTTAATTCCCAGTCGGGGTAGCTGGCTTTTCGTTCCTTCTTGCATATATTGCATCCTAGCAAAACCAGTCTTTAATTCATCCTGTCTGCTTCGTTTACCCTTTACCTTGGGATTTATTTTTTTTATTTACGTGAGTTCATTTTAGAACCTCACCCTTAAGTACGTAGCAAGTAATAAGTAAATCGTCTCCTTCCCCCCCCCCCCCTTGGGTACGCAGGCGATGTTTTCTATTCCGTTATTAGTGACTTACAAAACTTACTTTTGAAAAAGTTACAATTGGTTGGATGCTGTGTTGGGCTTTCTCCAAAGTTTGGTGTTGACCACTTGCTGAAGCTTACTTTACTGTTTCTTTTACTTTTTTTCCCCAGAACCCCTTCTCTTGGACAAGCTCATTGTCCTTCGTAGGGTGGGGGGAAAATAATAGTATAATAATGAAAGTTTACCACCAAAGAGAGGTGGAGAAAGAGAGAAAGAGAGAGGTGGAGAAAGAGAGGAAGAGAGAGGTGGAGAAAGAGAG
>JAHWFP010070070.1:0-22934 GCA_023313725.1 Lithobius niger | reverse complement strand
AGAGGTGGAGAAAGAGAGGAAGAGAGAGGTGGAGAAAGAGAGGAAGAAAGAGAGGAAGAAAAGGTGCTTTAATGCATCACTAACATCGCCCCTCAAATATTAAAACAGGCTGATTAAAAATAAAATCAAGCAGGGGGCAAAAGAAGAACTCGGGGCGGTGCAAATGGCTTCTCAAATCAAAAGTGTTGAGTTCCCTACGAAAAGCCGCAACCGTAGAAGCCGTGGCAACCCGATCAGAAAGATCATTCCACACCGGAACAACACGGACAGAGAACGAATATTTTCTACAGTCTCGTACATGTGCTCTGTTTATGCATGGACTTGCATACTATCACACAGCAGACACGTTGTGTGTGTTTGGATATGGTATTTTAAAACTTGTGTGCCGAAAAGTGGTACGGCAGATGCCGCACCAGCCGTACCGCATCCTACGGCCATGCATACACCTGAGCAAAACCAGGCAAGGGCAAGTATAACATCCGATCAGAACCGGAAAAAAAATATAGGAATGGGGAGATTAAATGAACTTTAAGCAACGAACGTTCGAATAAATGGGCTGTTCTGCTACCTTCAGGTTTCTTTTTGTCGAACGTCCACTACCTCAGGTGGTCTGACCCCAGATTGATTTAGTATGTGTTCACTTTTCGTGCACTCAGCTCTCGATTGCTTAAGTCTGGTTGCTAGTGACATCTTAGCTGATTCGTTAATCCATAGTGTGCCTTGCTGTCACCTATAGTGTGCAACCAATCAGTGCTAGCGTCATTATCATAATCGTGTGATCATAGGTTATATATGTACTTAACCACACTCACTGTGAAATTATGAAATTAAAACTCAAGCTTAATCGCAGCAAAAAAACTGATAAAAAACAGGAGCTTTCGCCCAGGCTTACTGGGCATTCTCAACTGCTACCCATTCAAACTTGGCTCCTCCCACTGTTGCTAAGCAACAGCAAACCATTCAGAACAGCCTCCCCAGCAGCAAAGCACCTCACACACATCAATATTCCCTTCACACCTGGTACAACACGGTCAAACCCCCAGGCAACCAAATAAATAAATATTCAAACAATTAAATGTTCCCAATAAACTACATAATTAATTAAATAATTAATAAATAAATAAAACTTTAGAACTGTAAATAAATAAATAAATAAATAATACCTAATTACTAAATTGAACTAACTAAACAAGGGCAATTCAGTGCAAAATAAACCAATAACTTAAACAAATAAAGACATTAAATAAATGGCTGCAGTCACATAAAAATCGTGTTCAGAAGGCCCTGGTTGGTGTTAATACCTACATTTTAAGCTAAACAAATTGAATGCCCAATTAAAGTTTGGGCATTCAAGGTCTTCGTCCGGCCCATTCTTGAATATGCCACACCAGTGTGGTCCCCCTATCTTGCGAAAGACATTGACCTAATTGAGTATGTCCAGCGTAAGTTTACCAAAAATCTTCCTGGACTCCGGGACGTTGGTCACATTGAACGGCTATCAAGGACAGGGCTTGAGCTGTTGGAACTACGGAGATTGAGATTTGATTTAATATTAACTTACAAGATTCTGCATAATCTTATCTCAGTAGACCTCCCATTTTTCGACTTGGCCCTGTCTCTCCACAAAACTCGGGGCCACCCGTGGAAACTTGCTGTCCAGAAATCGCGTCTTGACTGCAGAAAAAATTTTTTTGCAGTTCGTGTTGTCCCAGTTTGGAATGCTCTTCGCTCAAGGACGGTGTGTATGGACTCAGAGAGTGGGTTCCGTCGGGAGCTCCTCACCGAGGATCTCACCCACTTTCTTAAGAGAAACCATTAAATAAGAAACTCCTCCTCCCCCGCCTCCCCATGCGAAATGATACGGTGTTAGTGGCTCACAACCCTTCCGGCAACCATCCACCAGCAGGTGGTAAACCTTGATATTTATTTATTTATTTATTTTATTTAAAATCAGTTCATTGGTTCGATCTCTAGGTTAGAGCAAACGTTCTAACCCATTTGGCTTTCCGTGTCAAGAATATTGTAGTTACCTTAAAATAGCCTGCGGAAAGCCCTAGGCCGTGTCCATATCTACGTTTTAAGCTATAGAACTCGAAAATCGGTTCAGTGGTTCGATCTCCAGGTGAGGACAAAGAGTACATTAATGATTCTGCCCAGTGCTCTACAATAATAATTGCTCTGCCGACTAGCAGTCACATCAAAATCGGGTTCAAAAGGACCTGGTCGGTGTTAATCCCTACATTTTAAGGTATACAAATTAAAAATCGGTTCATTGGTTCGATCTCTAGGTGAGAGCAAAAGTTCTAGCCCATTAGCTTTCCGTGTCAAGAATATTGTAGTTACCTTAAAATAGCCTGTGAAAAGCCCTAGGCCGTGTTTTAAGCTATAGAACTTGAAAATCGGTTCAGTGGTTCGGTCTCCAGGTGAGGGCAAAGAGTCCCAACAACAACAACAACAACAACAAGAAATGGCCATGCTGTGGACGCCGAACGGTTCGATTGTTGTCATTAAAATTTGTAATGCCGGTGAAATAGTTATGACACGACCCCAAATACCGAATTTCGTTGGTCTATGCCAATTCTGGGTGAAACTGTAGGAGTTCAAAGTTTGACGCTTAACATGGCAGTTCATGCTGAGGCTTACATAAGGACCGCTACCACGGTCCTTGATATTCCTTCATACAACCGCCTATACCATAACTCATGCTCTTTATCTAATATCGCACTCTTTCCCCAATCTACCGTGTTTGGTCCGTATAACATGCTTTGCCAAAGCACTTCTCTCATTGCCCTGAATTATATCCTTATCATGCTCCTTCATTCGGCTCTGAAGTTTTCTTCCTGTCTCTCCCACATACACCTGGTCACATTGCTTACACGGGATGCAGTAAACAACTCCCCTTTGGTTTTTAGTGTCCGCTGTACCATTGCCTTTGCCAATCATGTTGGCAATGTTTTTTTTCCATATTTGAAAACGACTCTAGCCACTCCTTCCAACCGCTTCCTAATTTTCCAACTGATTCTTCCCATGTATGGTATCACCAACGTACGTTGAGCCGGTTCACTCGCATCCTTCCTTGGCTTTTCTTGTTCGTCCAACCATTGGCCCACTTCTACTCTCCCAAATTCACTGCTTGTCACCATTTTCCAAAATTCTTCTTTCACTTTTCTTTCTGGATTGGCATTGCTTGAAACTACTTTCATTCTATTCCACAATCCCTTCACAACCCCTTTCTTCACCACCATTGTGTGGGCCGACTGTTTATGGATGACTTGTCCAGTATGTGTCTCACTTCGTTGCCAGCTGGTTTCCAGCTTTCCTTCGTCAGCATTGACACTCGTATCCAAGAAATCGACCCTTAAGCCATTTCCTTCATCCAACTTTATCTTCAAGTCATCTGCTGTTTCGTTCCAATGCTTTTCCCATTTTTGAACACTGTCCAGATCACGGACTACCACCGAATCGTCAACAAACCTGTTGTACAGGTTAAAATGAACTTTGTTTTCCTTCAATATCCTTATTTCTTTATTACGAACCACCATCTCCGCCAACACCGGACTCAGGTTGGAGCCCATAAACAGTCCTTTTCGTTGGCTGTATACCTTCCCTTCATACCTGAACCATTCCTCCTTTAAGCAAACATCCACCAATTCCAAAATGTCTTTAGTCTTCCACTTAGTCAAATCGTCTGGTATCCACCCATTGTTTTTAGCCTCTTCCCACCCATTAGCTACTTGGTCCTTTGCCTCTTCCTTGCCTACCGAAGTAAACACTTTATTTACATCCGCACTTTTCACAACATCGCCAGGACCTAGCTTCACTCTTTTCATATTTTCGACCACTTGTTTGCTGTTTCTCACCATTGCCACACTATCCCCGTTCACCTCATCTTTCATATCCATTATCTTCTTCATTACTCTTGCCAACCATGCTGATAGACCTTTTGTAACTGTACCCATAGTGTCAATCACTGGTCTTACTGGTTCATCATCTTTGTGTAGTTTAATCCTACCTTTGAATCTGGCCATTACACACCCTGATGGATAAACCTTCTTATATGTAAATACATCCCACCTCGGTTTGTGTTTTCTCACAAGCACTTGCACTTTTCTTTCAAATTTATCATTGTCACACTCCTGTCCTTGTGAGCATTTGTCCACATCACTTAAATGTTCCTCCACTTTATCCCTAAACACCTGCTTTTCCAAGACTACTGACTTTCCACCTTTGTCAGCCTTAACTAACACAATGTTGCCATCTTCCATCTTCCTCTTGACACCTTTCACTTCCTTTTCCAAATCCTTCTGCCACCTTGGCACGTAGCAGGATTTCAACATTTGAAGGATTACCCATCGAAACTTAAATTTCTCTTCTACCACCCAATTCCACATTAAACTTTCACACTTAACCGCCAACTCCCTAGTCGCCCTCTTGCCAAAGTCCCCAAATGTAAAGTTCCGACCTCTGTTAAGCACTACCAAATCTTTCGAGTCCATCTTCCCATTAGACCTGTCTACAATTCTTCCCCTCTTATACTAATCAGAGTAGTCTCTATTCCCACCGATTTCCTCCACATATGACAACACTGATGTTTAGACATTAACATACAGTTTATATTTAGTTTTCCACCAGGCCAGCTTCTTTTTGTGTCTATCTCTAATCCTTTTCCACCAGAAAAGATCTTTAGTCACCTTTTCCTCCTTGAGATCCAACATCTTCTCATCACTCACTATTAAGCCCATTTCAGTCTCACATACCTTTTCAGCTTTAATAGAAAACTGCCGTTTTTTATGGCAGTTCCTAATCTCCCTGGAAAGCAACTTCAGTTCACATTCTTTCAAAATCTTTTCTAAACTGGGGACAACTGACTTTAGTCTCAAACTTGGAGGGACAAACAGGATGAACCTGCAGCACTTCAATAATTCCAACTCTCAGCCAGTAAGAACTAGCACGTGAAGAAAGGGAACGAAAAATAAATACAAAATCTGATTATTTGGAAGGCTTCCTAAAGTAGAGGTAGTCATTTACTGGTTTACAGTCTGTACAACCATGATGCACTACTTAGAGTGCCGAAACTATGCCCACTAGAATATTAAAACATAGGCATTTATTTTTAACCCTGCTTATGAAGGGCGGTAATTCTATTCAAATTTAAACCGGAGTAGGTTTATACATCTTAAGATTTCACTAACCTGCAATTTGCAGTTTGTTTGTACTTCCTAAGTTTGCAATCTTCCTGGCATTGGTAATATCTATCACTGTTCTCATCGCAGGGACGAAATCTCCTGTTGAGAAATTTATACTGAAAAAATATTAGAAATAAATGTTAAAATCATTAGTTTATAGTTAAAGATAAATTGTTAACCACACTGGCAAACGGAAACTTAGTTTGCCAATGTGGGTTGACAATATATATCGTTATAGTTCCAAGTTTAACTTAAAACTAAAAATGTTAACAACAGTAGTCACTGAAATACTTGGTTTGTCTTCCAAACAGTGTATTGCTTATAGTTTTAAGCTATAGAACTATCATGTGGTTGTGTCGCGTTTTGTCTCGTCTTGTAACAGAAATAACGTAGTACAGTTTGTTGCCTTTTACAGGCACTTAGTTTTATTTGAGCGACGTAACTCTGCTAACACTTCAGACCCGGCTGTTCACTGATTCAGAAACATCATCACTATGTCCTCTATGTCAACTATGTCACTATGTTTACTTGTACAACTACTCTGTAATTGTCAAAATTAGTTGACATAAAAAAGTTCTCTTGAACCTCCCTCCCCCCCCGCCCCCCCCCCCCCCCCCTAAAAAATACTGCTTTTTCGTATGGCCTTGGTAAGAAGCCATCAGCACTGGTTGCGAGTAGAGGAAGTGTACATGCCTAAAGCAACCGCAGAAAGCATTGTGTAGATCTATGACATCACTTCCGGTTTCATGTACGACTCGGCAATGACGTCTTCTTCAGACATCATTCGTTAAATACTTGGAATAGTTGCGAATCCAAACGTTTTCACCTACACAGAAAAAGGTGGTAGATTTACATGACAAAGGTTTTAATTGTTCTTGCTGTTAGGTCTAAATTTATCCGGTGGGTCGGGGAGAAGTAGGTCACGACAAACGCGAATTTCATGTTGTAGAAATAGTTTAGCTGGCATAGTGAGAGAGAGATATTTTGGTATTGAGCAAGCAGCCATTAGGTTATTGTTTAAAGCAATTTCACTTGAATCACTGGCAGCCCGCTCAGACTTATAACTTCTTTTAACAATTTAAAAACAATTTCTGCCTGACAGCTCTGATCTGGGAAAAAATTGCAATGCTGAAGTAATTTGCCAAATTCCACATTCTTTCCAAAATTCTACAAATGCACAGGATACAAACTGAAGCCCATTGTCATACACCAGTAACTTACAAAATCTGAAAGTTGACAACAATTCATGGAAATTTGCAATTACTTAACTTGACGTTGTTTCTTCATAGAAATTATGAAACTTCGAACAAGCATCAATAATGGCAAGAAAATTCTGCTATAGAGTAGACCAACGAAATCCACATGTAAGTGATCCTAACATTTATTGGGTATTACCATAAATGCTTATCACCAGTACTACAACCATGTTTGTTAGATTGACGGTTTTTCCTTTTAATCAAACAGGTAGGTCGATAACATCTAAAGGTTAGCAACTTTCCCCCAACCTCGATTATAAAAGATCTTAGACCTAGGAATGTCTCCATTCTTTTCTGGAAGGTACCAGTAACACTTGCAATGCCAAGTGGTATGGCTAAGATGGCTTTGGGACTCTCTCCCAATATCCATCAGCTATTTCATCTTGCAAAACTGTTTCATATACTAGTTAAATGGTATTACGATAGTATCACATCCAGAGTTAACCTTTAACTCGTACTTAACACATTGCAACCACATTTACCAGCCCATTTTGAGCTTTTGGCATAATTTACCGTGAAACCATAAGTTTTTTATCCAGACTACAGTTCAAATCCTCAGAAGTGTCTGAGTCCATGTTATTGACAGTTTCATCAACATAGTTGGCCTTTTTACCGTATTTCGAATTTTTACCCCATGTTTTCCTGACTTACTTTTGTTACTGCTTGTGGGATTATTATCCTGGCATGAAAGTTTGCCATACTTACAGACCTTTTTCAAATGTCCCACAAACCCACATTTTTCACAGGTGTAAGACCTGTAGTTATGTCAATGTTTAATGTGAATTCGCCTCCACTACAATGACAGGTAATTTTACTTTGCTTTTGGTCACCTGACTCAGAAATTTTCCTCTAAAACTAATCGAACTACTAGTCATAAATCCTTGAACATTATGTTCAGTAGCATCAGCTAAAGCTATTTTAGAACTTTTATCAAAGTTTGAGTTTCACATTTACTCACCAATTCCTTCTGTCAAGCTCGGAGGAAAGACTAATCACCAACCAGTCCCATGAAAGCTCTTGACAAAAAAGTTTTAGGAAACATACAATGTTCAGTTAACGTTTAAGTTCTTAAATGTAGGACGCCACGGCCACGCCTGGTAACTGATCACGTTTTGAAACTTAAACCGCTCTGATATCACACTCGCTGCCGGGTCCAGGCTTTCCTTGACGAGTTTGACAAGGTTATTCAGTGTTTGGACCCAAGAGCCTTCGGAGTGCATAAATAATTAATTTGGGCATAAGTTAAACAAGTGACTTATTCCGACATAGTACGGGAGTGTTGGAACCGTTTTTGTACCATTGACATCATTTGCAACAAGAAATACTTTGAAACCTACAATAGCAAGTGTCCTATTATTGTCAACATATTGATCAAAAGCCTTAAACTGCTTTGAAGACGTTTTAACGATTTCGCTTTATAGCATAAATAGCTTTAAATAGCAACAATTACTACCGGGTTAATTAATAAATCCTTAACAGTATGTAACTTTAAGGTCAAACAAATCAATTATAGATTTTTAAATGCAAAAATTCATTGAAAGAAGCGAGGACTACCTTCTGACTGGTTGACAGTATTGAACCTCAAGAAATATTAAATATTTCTTTCATATAATTACCATATTTAAAGTCGTATTTAATGCCTAGTATCCTTATCATTCAAACAGTAATTATCTGAGGTTGCTAGAATAATTTAAGCGATAAAGTATTTAATGCTGTTAACAAGTTTCAAAAATAGGCTACTCACTAATAGGTTAGCAAGAGGGTAAAATCTTCATGTCACTTTTGTAAAGGTATTGTAATTAAATTGGGCTACACCATTTTGTTGTAATGCAAGAGCTTTCAATGTTTATTAAAACAGGTAAACTTTGGTAATTCTTAAATTAGTAGTGAACCTAGAATAAATAAATTGCGTAATAAATACAACAATTTTAAGCATTTAACTCTGGTTTTCAGCAATGCCATGGTTTAACTTTACACTGAAGCCTCCAAACGTATTAGCTTTAGCACTTCTAAATTGGCACTCAAAGAGCTTTGATTTAAAAACATTTCCGTGACATTTTTATTATGTAAATTGGCTGTTTTCTTTAGCTAAGACTTGTGTGGTAACCAACGAACTTGAGCACCAAGATTTGCCGATTGCCAACGTGTTGAAATAAAGCATTTTTAGTACTATTCCCGGCTATTCAATGAAGATGTACCAAAACTAGTACAACACCTTTACAAAAGTGGTATGAAGATTTTACCCTCTTGCTGCCAGACGAGTTAACCACGAGTTCGACAATACTGGTCTGGTCCATGAAAGCAGAAGGGAATCAGTGGCGGAACAACTGTGCTTCGGGGCCCGTGTGCAAGTTAACCAAAGCCCGCCCCCCCCACCCCCCATCCACCCACCAGAAGAAGAATTATTAAATATGTGAAAAAAAAATATTTTTCAAAAGGTTCCTACCTCAAAAAAATCAGAAAACTCAGGCTGGTGCTGCAACGCCAACTGGGATAGCAGCTTCAGAGCCTATACGATAATTAAGCCCGTAGCTGCTCTGCTCCGCCAATTAATGGTGCGCTAAACTAATTATTGTGTGTTTTTTTATGTGGTGATTGTTGGCTATTGCTTAATAGCTTAATGTAATGTCTTTTGGTGGGTTTGAGGCTTTTTCGTTTAAATTCGTTTGTAATCCTGCATTCTGATTTTGTGCTGTGCTGGGCCTTTGTAAGCCGGGGCCCGTGTTCAGTCGAGCATATTGAACACTCTCATGGTCCGCCCCTGAAGGGAATCCTTGGCCCAGGTCAGTGATACTAGAATTAATTGGCATTCTACAGTCATCATTCCACCGCTACGAAAAAAGTAAGCTCAAAGTTTACTAATAACTACCAACAATTTAAGTTCCTTCACATTTAGGACTTTTAATGTAACGGGTTGCTACTCGTCGTCATTGTAATGTATGCCAACTCAAACATTGATTAAATAAGTAAAGTGCCTTAAAGGCAAAATATGGAAAACTAGACATACGGTTCCACACAAGGTGCACTTGTTACAAGCAAGGTGCACAATCACGTGACATTACAACTTTCATTTTTTTTTAAAGTATTTACCTACCAGGAGCCGGCCATGACAGCTTTTCATTCTGGTTGGATGTGGGGTCAGTCTGCGTAGATCTTCAGAATAAGTGTGCTGCTTTGCCACCCAAGTGTGCCAACGTATCCCTTCCTTCCTACTACTGAGCTTTAGAAATTTGTTGGTCACATTTTGATTGGTTCAGTGGTTTACTAGTTCCTTTCCCACTTGGTTTCCCAGAATCCATTAGAAATACAACCGAATCTTCTAAATATTTATTTGTAAAACACTTTTATTTTATTAAAAAAATATGTTTAAACCTCTTAACCTCTTCTCAAACCGAAATTGGTTTTAGCCGGAAATTAGCCCCCTTGGTTGTCTTTATGAAAACTTGATACTGTAGGTTAATATTGTGAAAAATTACATTCTTCACTGAATGGATTTTTATAAAGCACTTACTTAATCTATTTAGTAAGTCTTTTTTTACACTGACAAAATAACTGCTAATTTATCAGGACAAGTATAAAAACTTTAATGTAATCATAAATATGACATAAGGTTTAAGAAGAGTACTTACAGATTTGAAGGTAAGAAGGGCGGATATTATCCTTCTGACAGCACAAGAGGCCTGCTTGTTGATATCAAATGGTACGCTCACGTCGTTAAAAAATACCTACACAGAATGTAGTTATTTCAGTCGTTAATAAAATGGAAGAGTCAAAAGTTGCAGTGATTTGATTAACTTGATTTTAAGAGTCTTAGTTAAACATGGACAAGGAAGCCACTTATGGGTACTGAAGTTACAAACCAATTTCCTAACCTGCTGAATGAGTCACCTTCCTTTTGCCACCCATACTGGCAATGACAACAAACATCAGCTAACCCTTACCTACCTGACAATAAAGGGCTCTTACTTTGTTCAAATTTTACTTTAATTGTACGCTTCCCTTAGCACTCCATCTTTTGAACAGTGGAGTCGCTCGCTCATTCCATGTCGTCTAACTATGCTGGAGCACAGTTCTTGTTGCAACTCTTGCGCTTCTACCCCAAAAACGATCAAGCAAATGACCAGAAGGTAGTACGCGTTTTTAGTAAGGCTTCATTTTACAAACAAACGATTACTTGTGCCTAAACAATTAAAAATACTAGGCACGAAGCAGATGACGAGATAATAAAACCACTAGCGACTTAAATTGTAGTATGAAATACCACTGGTCTCATTATCAAGAAAACATATCAATTAAAACAGGTGCGACACCTGCAGAGTTAACAGCAAGAAATTCCTTCAGTTCCCATCGTTTATCTCATTCTCCACCTTTACCAAAAACATTCACTAACAATGAAAACGCTAAAATATGGGTCAGTGGTCCTCATGATTGAGTGATTGATAGATTTTTATTACGGAGCCTTAACCCTTCTGGGTTCTGCGCTTGCCTACTTATTACCAAAAACTAAAGAAACTGTAAGTAAACATCTCTCCATGGTCTCATTATCCAAAAAAAATAACAGCTAAAATAGGTGTGACACCTGCAGAGTTGACAGCAAGAAACTCAATCAGTTCTCATCGTTTATCTCATTCGCCACATTTACCAAAAACATTCACTAACAATGAAAATGCTAAAATAAGGATGAGTGGTCCCCATGATTGACTGATTTTTATTACAGAGCGTTAACCTTTCTGGGTTCTGCGTCTTCGTACTTATTACCTAAAACTAAAGAATCTCTAAGTCAAACCCCTAAGTTCATGATTTGGCTCTATACAACAATGCTGTCAACAAGAATAAATTCTTGCTGTCAGTAGTATTGAGTGTTCATATCTCTTTACCTCCGTTTTTAAAGTTCGTAAGTCTAGCTACTAATTTTGTAACCTGGCCCTGTTTTGTACATATTACACTTTTATTTTAATAATTTGTGCTTCGTAACCTACAAAGTATAAGGGATACCAGACCCAATTTGTGTTAGTGCCACACTTTACTCGGGTTTTCTTGCTTCACTCATTTTAAGAAATTTTATGGTACGTCCTTCTCTGTACACTTCAGCGTTTTATGCATTAATTCAGTTTAGGTTCCATGTTTCCTGTCTACTGCTCACTTTTTATGGCAACGTCTTAGGTCCTTGGGCTGTCGAAAGCTCGATCACGCTGGCACAATCTCTACAAATAATAGGTCTTAACACTGTTAGGAAACACTAATCAGAAAAGAACCACTGTATTAGTTTTAGCAGCACCCAGATTCTATAGAGCAGTGATATTTGCCGCCATATTGGCACCAGTATGGATTTTGGAGGGCATAACTACAAGGAGCACTACAAAAAAATGGAGGGACAAACAACGGAAGAGCGGATTTCTTAGGCTTAAAATAACGTTGTTTTCTCCAACAACGAAAATCGCGCGTTTTAGGTCTAAGAAATCACTCTTCGCAGCATCGGCTTCAGTATGAGGCCCTTCTGTTTCTTTCTGCAGTGCCCTTTGAAGCTAACCCATTAAGGCTCCAGCATAGAGTTATATACAATAATACTATGTCGTGTCACTGCTCTATACTATGAAAGAATAGACTGGGTCTACAGGCATACAGCATAACAGCAAACATTTCAGGGGTGATGAACAACGTTAAAAACTTTCCAAACGTGCCACACATGGGAGACTGTTTAGGAATCTATCCGAGAATGTAATTCAACGCCTAGGTGTCGTCATCACACGACGGCAGCTGTCACATTAGCAGCTACTCCTCATTTTTTATGTTTTAGATGTTTTTCATATTGTTAGTATAAACCCAGCTGGTTTCTTATAGGACAGTGACACGACGTAGTATTATTGTGCATAACTCTATGGTGGAGCCAGTAACTGGGTTAGCTGCAAGGAGCACTGGATGGAAAAAAGAAGATCGTCTTATTGAAGCCAATGCTATTAGACTGGATTTCTTCAGCCTATACGCGCGATTTTTGTTGTTGGAGAAAATAACGTTCTTTTAAGCCAAAGAAATCCGCTCTCAAAGCACTGTCTTGACTAGAATTGCCGTTTTTCCCTTACATTTTAATCTAGTGCACCTTGTAGCTATTACCTCCAAATGGTGTCTCGTAGCCAACATGACGTCACACGACGCTGCTATGACGCTGACGCTGCTATATCTTTCATACTTGTATTCATTACTGTCTAGTCCTATGGGTGACCAAGGCCTGAATCCACGGCTGAGAATTAAAATTTGATGTTGTGTATGTGATTTGTGGTTATTTTTTTACCTCAGGAAACAACTTTTGACTTATGATTCGGCCCGAAAATTAATTTTTCAGTGCTGATGAAGGCTTTCTGGTTATTGCTATTGATTATGATATTGTTTACTACTACAGGCCACACACGAGCATATTAATCTTACCGACATTATAGGCTCCATGCATTTTCCACGGATAGGGGTTTCAAAAATGAGCTCTATCGCAAGAGACGTGTAGTCTTTTGTAACTTCTAGAAAGAAATTAACAGCATTAATTAAAAAAAAAACACTGAACTAACACTTCTGCTCAGCCACTGTTCAGTGCCAGTTAAGCCAAATTAACCAAAATTTCAAAATTTTGTTTACTATTTAAGTGTAAAAACAGGTGAGGGAGTAGTACGTTCCTAATTTGTGATTGCTTATTCAGTTGGCTTAGAATTGGGTATATAACAAATCACATGCCAATTTACTAACCAGTTTTTTTTTTAAATATGAAATGAAATCCAACATATCGTACAAAACGTTTCTGTTATTGTATGACTTGAATAAGAAATTTTACAAAAACCTTTCCTCAACCTGCCAACCTTTTCTTAGCAGGAGTTGGGGACGCGCAGGCAGAGGGTGCGGGGGGTGGGGTTTCCCTGTCCTCATGGCAAAGTACCCCTTTCCTGAAAAAAAAAAGTGCTCTTTTTGGGGTGGAGCGGTGGTGTAAAAAAGCTAGAAAAAAAAAAGGAAAAAAAGGGACAACAACTGCTAAGAAAATGATGCAAAGAGCAGCAGAAATGGTTAAAGTACCAAAAGGATGGTAAAAAGAGGTTAAAACACACAAAAAAAAAGTCCCCAGATGAAGTTTGCTTCTGCCCTATTGAGAGCCTGTGTACGTACGTCCCTGGCAGGAGTTACAGTATTAACCTGTAAATCCAAACAGCAGTAGTTAGATCTAAACCAAGTATTTTGCGGAAATGAAGAAATTATAAGAAATATAGCTGCTCCAGGAGGCAGCAACGTCCCACAAGTTCATACATATACACCTAATTTGGTAATTACTTCTATACAGGGTGGTCTAAAAGTCTGGTCACACGCAAATAACTGCATATGTAATGGTCCTACGTTAATTCTGAAGACATATTTGTAATGTAAGTCAAATATGGGGAGCCAATGAAGATATTTTCAATGACCTTGAAAAACAGCATTCAAGGTCATCAGCATTCTACTTTCTAGATGGCGCAAGATACAGCACAAAAGTGAATTACAAAGTTGTACGCGAGCGTCAAACATGACAAACTGCAAAAAAATATTGAAAATCGGAGCATAATTGCAATAATTATGAGGAAAACAAAATAGCAACAAAGTCTTCCCTGAACGTTTTAACTGCTACGCATGCCAAGCTTCACTGCATTTTAGGTGACCAAGCCAGCAAACGAACTGCCGAAATTAAAATTAAAATTGTGTCCTTTTTTATGAACTTGTGGTTTTTCAATGATACCAGAAACATTAGTGCGTTTCATCTTTGATGTATGTAAGTACAAGAAGTAAAGACCAATTTTATACTTCATGTAGGTGTGGCAGATTTGTAATTGTTGCTTGTTTTTTTTTGTTTTAGTGACCATGGTGCGCAACTTACTCAACGAAAATTTTAATAAAGCTGTTTCGTGTTCTTCATGGGTGCTTCGCTAAATCGGACAGTGAACCTTACCTAATTACTAATGCGTATTCTTGTATGAGTTGTTGCGAGTTTAATTCAGGATTTCAACGTCGGAATTGTACCACCCCAGCATGGTTATGCTGATGACGTCATTTGTGAAATCTGCCAAGCCCGAAGTCCACATGACGTAAAATTGTAATGTGCCATTGTCCTCCAAATTTAATACTCATTGTTAGTTGAAATAATCCTATTTGATCAATTGTTGTAACAATACATAGCTATGATTTGTCTGTACATAATGCTTGACATGAATTGTAACGCTGGAGCTCGTTTGATCTTCCGTCGGGTGCTCCCAATAATTAGGTATTAACCTAAAATTCCATTCCGCCACCAACTCTCCAACTCCCCCATCTAAAGGTAATTTCGGCCCTATAATTAGAATTTTTCCCAATTTCCCTAATCCCCGAACTTAAATTCAAACCAGACCAACCATGTTGCTAGTTCAGCACTGCAACCCCGTAGCTACTTAATTTAGCAGTCACTAACTAAACTAAATTTTCCGAAACTAACTAATCCAAATTTTGCCAAGTAAGCCTAATGCTGTTGACATTCCATTTAAGTCCCTAAGCCAACGTTAATGTCGCCCTAGAACTTCAGGCGAGCCAGAGCACACGATCGCTCATATTTAACATTACACTAACACCAAAACTGAACCACGACTACCAGCCTTGTTCCATCTGTTAAGGTTAATTTGGAATTCCCGCAACCCCTTGACTACCACCCCGGCACATTTTCGAGCTAGTCCCTTAACTGTGGGGTATTAAAAACCCCCACAGAGTATACCATGGTAAACGAGAGCTCGTGAATGCCAACCATTATTCCAAAAACATTATTCTAGAAGACGGAATTAGCAATGCACGAAAAGAATAAATTTTGATCGAGAGCAGGAAAAAAATCAGAAATTTAGGGCTTTTTCTAAGATGCTGTAGTGGCTGAGACACGTTTACATTTATTTGTCTGGCTCTATACCCTCATTTTGCATGTCAAATAATGTTGCATGTCACTATGATAATAATAAACTTACCTATGTCCATTGCTGTACATCTTCCAAAGAAAGTATCAATTTCCGATACTTTTATCTCAAAACCATGTTTTTCCTGGGAAAATAAAAAGCGCTTCTTTATTATAATGAACTACTTAGGCAACGGACTTTCCGTATCACTCGAACCATACACACAAAAAAAAAGAATTTGAATTAATAAGATACTATTAATTCCTATTCTGCTATACAGTATGTCTTAGAAGACCTGAACCAGGTAGGCCTATATGGTATAGGCCTATACAGTGTATGACTCATGGTATAGGCCTATGCTACACCCAGAGGAAAGTCCTGGGTTCGAGTCCTGGGTTTACTGCGAGCGAACGCCTATTGTGGAAGACATTTGCTACTCCCATTAGGTGCATATTTTGCTGATTTGTACACCTTAGGCCTAATATGGTACAGGCGTACATCGTATAGGCTTACACTGTATAGGCCTACACTGTATAGGCCTACACTGTATAGGCCTACCTGGTTCAGGAATTCAGAGACATACTGCATATGTGTTGAATGAAACTCAGTTTTAAATTAAATCAGCCAAAAGATGAATGGACAACAACAAAATGGCTGCAGTGGTTTGTTGTTGACGGGAGTTATTACTTGCAGGCCCATGGAGTGATTCATTTTGTGACTCCATTGCCGTGCTTTGTTTTTGTTAATGGTATAGTTGTCACTGACACTTCGAGGAAGCAACTTATATTGTTTCCCAGAGATACGAAAAACGATTCATGTACTGTAGTGTCTTTGTGATTTAATTTTTAAAATATAATCTCGTCGAGAAGGTTCCACATGCAGGCACACAAACAATCACTGTGATCTTAAATTTTCGATTTTCATTCAAATCATTTTCAAGGATAAAAGATACAGAATAAAATCCAATAAAATAGAGTCAAACAAAACAGAACAAACAGTACAACTATATTGGGGTTGGGTTAGTTAAAAAAAAATTTCAACTATACCAACACCAGTACTTTTTTTATTACTTTATAACACCTGTAGTGTTGGTTTACTTGTAAAACTATTTTAGTTAGTGATTTTGTAATGTTTGTCATACGGTTTCATTCTATGGTCTTTATCTTTCATTTTTCAATCAATCTTCTGTGGCATTATCTGGAAAAACAATTTCTACATATGCCACTACATCAAATGCAGTTTGCCTACAACTTTAAAAACATAAAGCAGTCTTATACATTCCTCAGCCAACCCTTTGAGTAACACATATATCAGATGTGTTACGGAATTTAACTTAATTTATTTATTACTGCATTGGGCCACCTGTTACTCCTATTTATTTTTATTTTTTGTATATTTTTTTTATTTAAAAGTACAACGTGTTAAGAAAGTGAAGATATTTTTTTTGTGATGTAATGAATTATAACTGGTGTAATGGAGGATGGACGGAATTGCCAGATAAAGATCCTGTCCTACATACGCCGCATACATAATTTATTGAGTCATACTAACTGCCAATGTCGCCTTGCGAAATGGTGTCACACTATTTGTTCCTTGCTTTATTCCAATCGCCTTCATAAACTTGGGCTTACCTCCATTCATGATCGTTTTCATCGTGGCGACATGATACATACCTACCAACTTATTCACAATCTCCTTGATGTGAACCCTGTTCTTTCCCTCGTTCCAAATTTCAACTTCACTTCTGGCCACCCTCTCCGTATTTCTGGCAATGTCTCTCGCACTAAACTACGCTTTCACTTTTTCACGGAAAGGGTTGTTCAACCCTGGAACTCCGTTCCTCAATCTGTTGTTTTGCGCTCCTTCACTGAACGCTTTCAAATAACGCTATGATGCTCTTGTTGTTTAACTTCTTAGGGGTTGGGGGGGGGGTTGGGGTGTGGGTGCTTCGTGCACCATCAATCTCTATTTCTGTTTCTACTTCATAGATCCCATCCCTCCATCACCATGTCCATTTAGTGTTGTAAAAACAGTGCCTAGCTTCTAACCTACAATTTTAACTAGGTCTAAAGTTTCTCTGAGTCTGCGTACAGTCTAAGTTCATATGGAAATTTTGTTAGTTTTGGATTTCACGAAGGAATAAAGCCAAACTACCCATTATCCTTTGAAATTGTGATCGATTTTCAATGGCTAAATATGCTCAGTTTTTCTGTATCGTGATTTTTGAAAATCTTAACAAACCTTGCTAAAATATCACTTGTTTAAAGAACTTTCCTACTTGCCCTCTGACCACTGCAACTGAGAATGCACTCAATGGGTCGATAAGACGATACAGGAGACCAAGGCTGATTGAGATTAAAGCTCGCTCGAAGCCAGCACTTTTATCTCTGTCAGCCTTTCAAACAATGCACTTTTGCTTCACTAAACCATTGATGGAAAAGGCGTACCTTGTTCCAAAGACTAAGTGTGGAAATCGAAATTCAGTGTAGGATGTGTCTAACTGTTCCAGGAAAAAACGGAATACCTTCTATAGCCATCAAACTTTAATAGACGAACAAGTCCTTTTTACGGTACTTCCTGTAGCGTATCGTTTCATTCAATTTTGGTAGGAATGTAGATCTTTTTTATGTTTAGCTTAATTACTTACCAACTTGCATGGTAATCCAACGTTCATAACAGAGCAGGAGGAAAATACGTTTACTTTCCAATCTTCCAGAACCGTTGCATTCCAGATGTCTTCAAGGGAACAGTTCATTTTGTGGTAGTTTGACAACGTACCATTCATTACATTGGAACATTCTTTAAACCCATCAAGTTCAATGTGGTTTTTCTTCAGCAACTCAAAAAGATTGTTAGTGTCTGGATTGCACAAGGTTTTCTGCAGTTTGAGCCCTGCTAGTGAATCGTTTTTCAAAAAATCGACAGCTACTGGCTCCTCAAAGTAATAGGATATTCTGTTACTGAGCTGATACAAGCAAAGTGTCATACAAAAACACAGCATAAAAAAACACAATATTCTCTTTGTCAGTGGCCGAGTTCTATCACCAACAATGGAAAGAATAGGAAAATTAACCTTCATGTCTTGAAGTTTCTTCACCACCACACGTCGTATTCTTCGCTCTAAAGCTGTGTCGTTGTAAGTGATATTACTTCTCGGCTTTCTCTGGTTGTAGGGACCATTAAGAAGCGCCAGTGTCTTTTCCCTGTTCTGTTCAACAGTGTACACATAGTTTTGAGTTAGCGGGAGTGCACCTCTTCTGTTATATGCATTATGCGTAGGGTTTTGAGTAAACATTGTGCCTTGTTGAATCCTTGAAGAAGTCTGTTTTTTCGTAGTACGCTGCAAGAAAATTAACTAATTTTTTTTAATTGAATTAAAAAAAATCAAATCATTGTTCAAGAAATAAATTTTTTGACAAGAAAACCTCTGTTTATAATGAGTTACCTACTGAATCTGTCCGATGATGCTTCAGCATGTTTTCGTCTATATAAAACTTTTTATGTTCGGATTTAGTTATTTATACTTTAACCTAAAACAAAATAACAAAAGTATGTTTTTATAAATATTAATACCAATGCGTCAGTTAATTCATTGAAATAGTATAAACACTAAGCCCTAACGATTAAAAATCGAAGTACATTGCATATAAAATAAACAATTTGTGATGTTCCTTCCGAAGCAATCTTCGCTTCGTTATCAAACAAAAAAAACTAAGTTACGTAAAATACTTTAAAATCCATAAAAACATAAAATCTCAAAGCACAAGAAGAGAAATAATAAGTAATCTTAGGCTCATTTTATTTTCTAGGAAACAGGCTTTGGGCCTATTGTAGGCGGAGCAAACAGATCTTCATTTCAAGCATATATTTTGTTTAATGACGATTCTATATTTGTTAATGTTCCTTAAAAATCTGGGTGCAATACACACTCAGGCTAAGTTGGGCTCTTTGCCTTTTAGTGTGACATACTGCTGTTCTTTGCTGACCTTTATCTTATTTTAGTTTTTTTTTTCAAGTATATAGGCCTAACTTACGTATCATATTCATTTTAATAGGCTTTCATTTGCTGCAGAATTTAGTTTCTGTTTACAAGCCAAACAATCATCAGTACGATAGCTTTAAACAATCATTAGAATATTCAAAAGATTCGCAATGCTTACACTGGTATAAAACTTGACACTTCCACCAACGAAAATTATCAGGCGCATGCCTCTATCACCGACAGCGACAGCGATCTCTATTATATAATCAAAAAGTAATAACCATGATAACCATGTAGGTTAAAAATGTGTTAGCTTTAAGGCCTGGTTTTAGGTTTTAAGCCTAATTTTTAGCGCTTAGGCATAATTTTTAGGTGCCGATTTCGTAAGTAGCAGCTAACAACAGTTGGGTTCCAGAATTATGCCTGTTCCTTCATGCAGGACAGTTTTGGTTTCGAGACTCAACGTTACCATGGCAACGAGGAATCTTTAAACTATTAGAGGCAGGTATATTATTGTTTCTTGCTGTGCTATAAACACATTGTCTTTTCTATATATTCTCTTTATATATACCACTTCGCCTTGATACGACGATTTCAGGTTTCATGTTTAAGATTCCCATTGCTAGTGTAAACGCCACTTTCATCGCCAGTGAAATTCTCCAAACATTCTTTTATATGAAACTAATATGTGTTGTTAGTGGAATCCTTTTGTTTTTTTATGACTGCGTTTCTTCCTGTAGTAGTTAAATGCAACGATCAAATGTTATTATTTCATTGAGTTACGTCAAAAAAGGTAATCAGCTAGCAAGAAGCAACCAAAATTTAATTTGCCGTATTTTTTAAAGTTCACTTGGCTACCACCAGCATGTTGTATGCTTCGTCGGAATTACTTAACTATTCACGATTCCAAATTTACAATGGTGAGGGTTAGAAATAAATTCGAAAATTTGCAATTTCTCCCATAATAATTGTTTGATTTTCGACAAATTTTGGCTCAGCAATACTAATTAGGGTATCAAGCGTTGTACCAAATTTCATTACAATCTGATCTTTCGTTTGGGCTCCACCCAGATGAAAAATGTACAACCAACCAACGGACCAACCAACCAACCAACATTTTGCAAATTTGGTGTCCATTATAGGCTACGCTTCGCTAGCTCACTCCGCAAATTATTTTTATTCTTGCATTTTGATTTATTACGCATTGATGGATTTTAAAGTCTTTTACTTGATGTTGGCATCTTAGCCGTATTTTTTATTGCTTGGTAATTGCAACTCATGAGTTTTGCATTTTATTGTGGATGAAATTTAAGAGACAAAGACAAATAAGGTTTCTCTTGCAATAAGTAAACCCATTGATATCTAATGGAAGATTGTTAAGGCGAAAATAAAACTATTAGATCAAAACCAAATACAACTTGAGAACCCCAGCCATTCTATTATAATAACGGTTTTAATTTGGGCCACCATGCCTTTGAGGCCTTTCCACTGCTAAATAAAAGTAACACTTCTAATAGAATTATATACTATATGAAGCAGCATTCAATTTACAAAATTCCTTTAAAAAACTTAGGTACAATCAATTCCAACCAGGTTAATGGCTAAAGGCTTAAAACAATGTAATGAATCCGTCATCTTTGTGATGGCATCTTTGAGTTTCTTCAAGGGTATTCGACCCGGGAAAATTTAATTTCCTATAATGGTTGTCAACAACTTTTGAACATGATAACTTTTGTGGCGGATGACAGAAGTGCTGATTGTGAAGGGTTAATCACACTGTGTTAAGAAAGTGATGATACTGTTTCTGTGATGTAATAAATCCTTACTAGTGGAATGGAGGATGGCATAGTGTTAGCCCTCCATCACCATGTCCATGTAGCGTTGTAAAACAATGCCTAGCTTCTAACCTGCATTCTTAATTAGGTCTAAAGTTCCTCTAAGTCCACGTAAGTATAAGTTCAGATGGACATTTTCTTAGTTTTGGTTTTGATTAAGGAATAAAGCCAAACTAGCCTTTGAAAATCGCTAAATATGCTCAGTTTTTCCGTGTCGTGATTTTTTTAATGCGTTGTCCATAACATTATCACGATTAACGAATATGGTATTTTAGATAGTTAAGATTTATTTGTCGCCAATCAAAGGCAGCGAGAAATGGTAAGGGCCCCAGAAAGGTGCCACTAACAACCATACTCCGAAAAAACTTGCGTTTGGAAGATAACGCGGAGAAAAGCAGAGTATGTCAAAGACATTGCTCTGGTAGCGATAAAAATTTGCGAAGGTCCACGTTCGTAAGTTTAGCGCTGAAAGCAGTGGCAGAGATGATGTCGGAGGTCAAGAAATTTCAAACTGGGACAACCCGATCCGAGAAGAAATATTGGCGGCAATTAAGGCCAAAAGTGGGTCTGAGTAATATTAGTTCAGGCCCAACAGATGCGAAACTCAACAACAGAAAGAAAATATTGAATTGGGTGGCAATAATTACGGTGGTATCACAGGATTTTCTTTTTGATATAATGGGAATTTTTCTATATCATGGTAAGCAGTGTTTCATGGTATCATGGTTATAGTGTTTATAATATTGAAACACTATATTTCCATTGGATACAGCAAAAATCAAAAAACAGCTTATACTTTTGATTTAACTCTCTGGATCCAGCCAGTCAATATTAGGAGATGACACTTTTGTGTGTATTTATTATATAATTTAATACACACTAAAGTATTATCTCCTAATAGTTATTGGCTGGTTCCAGAGAGTTAAATTAAAAGGATAAACTGTTTTTTTGATTTTTGCTGTATCCAATAGAAAAATATTGTTTGGATCATTATGCACCTTTGACTGAACGTCAGGATTTTGTCATGTGGCAGAGTGAATAAAACCAACATTCAGTATAGGATATCACCTATGCTTGAGGGATGAAATGCGACAAGTTCGAGATGCGCATCATAGAACAGTTGTTGCATCTCATCACGAGAATGCCCGATACCTATCGAGCAAATATAATACCTCAGCCCGTCCTTATTGTTAAGGAAGCTATTGGTAGCTGTTTTCCGATTCCGAAATACTCCTTTGGTGAACAACGGAAATTAGAACTTGCCCTACGATAAAGAATTACGGTAGTTTTCATTATGAACACTTGTGCACACCAAATAAATTTTCTGTACAAAATTATAATAATGGTATAAAATTTTTAAGGGGCTACTAGGTATCCCTTAATCAAACAAGAATAAAATTCAAAGATTGGCTCAATTAAGTCAACATGCCGGTTTATATTTTACTTCAACGAATGTCGACCACACAGAAAACAATGTAAATGAGAGGTGAAAACAACTAGGCCCGCTACATTACATGTGGTAGCCTTACAGTATCGGAGCATGTTTGCTCATGTTGTGTGTAAACACTTGTATGCGGCTACACTTGTAATGTTAACATTAAATGAGTCAACACAAAAGAATACATTTTGCATATTATTTGTAATTTGTAATTTTGATTCTAGTTCTTGTGCGTTTATTACGGAAATATCACTATTTTCTGCCATTTGGAAATATAACATTTCTAGATTTTCGATTTCATTATTTTCCGTCTTAGTTCTTC
>JAHWFP010070069.1:0-35460 GCA_023313725.1 Lithobius niger | reverse complement strand
TTTGCCCTTAAATTCATCAAAACTTTCAAACACAACATTTTGCTGCTCAAAGACTTGCTCCATTTATGATTCCACTTGTTTCATTAACTTTCGTTGAACAGTTTATTGCTTTTTGTTTAAGCAGTTCTAGGTCATTTTCACTTTTTATGACAAACACATGTTTTTCACTTTCGTTTTTCCTAACTTGCACTTTTCCATCTTTAAACCATACATATTTGTATTGATTTTTTTAGTTCTTGTTTTGATTTCCACAAAAGTTGTTTATAGAAAGGAGTCATATGCTCATTTATGTATATGATGTTTTCACTTCCTTCTCCATATGCTTCTTTGTTTGTGACTTGCTTTTTTATTTTTTTCTTCAACCAAAGGTCTCTATATTCTCTACATTTAAATTGAACAATGATAGATTCTGGCCTATCCCTCTTTTTTGTAGGTATTCTGTGTGCCTTATCGATGTGCCAATCTGCAAAGCCTTCAATATTAAATGTGTCAACAAGGCAATGTATAGTATTCGCCATTTTTTCATTTTTAACATTGTCAATCCCGAATATTTCTATGTTTTTGTTGCGTGCATATTGTTCAGATTCATTTTGTTTTTGTCTAATTTCAGTCAAAGAAGTCTTGATGACTTTTGTTTCTTCAACTTCTTCATTTATCATGCCCTTCATTTTTTCTTCAATGAGGTCCATTCGTTTGGAAAGTTCTCTATTTTCTTTTTTTAATTCCGCATTTTCTTTCTTCATCTCCTCGTATTTATCATTCATAAATGTCATGCCTTCAACGATTTTTTCATTGTCCTTTTTAATTTCACTGAGGGTTTTTTCAATTCGAGCAATGGCTAGATCTCTTTCTGCTAGTTTTGCTTGGCTTTCTTCCTTATCAAGACCACCCGTTTCTTGCGTGTTTTGCTTTTCTTTTTCCTTCATGTCGTCTAATACTTCGTTTGTATCTTCGTCCTCTCCATTTATACTTGAGTCGCTGTCGCTGTCTTCGTCTTCATTTGTTTTATGATCATCTTTATCTGATTTGTTTGAGTTTGTTCTGCTTGGTCTACATCTTTTACATTTCCAGTTAGTCGTCTTCTTTCCCATGGCTTTGACTGTTGAAGTTGCCAAACCCGCACATGCATGATGAAGTTTGCCTTTGCAGACTCTACATGTTATATACTCTCCTTCATTTGTTTTTATAATGTTTTCACATTCCTGGCATCTAGCAACGTTAGGCATCTTATCACACGTCACCACGTCACTTGCGACGAACACACAACACTTGCGAACCTACATCACTTGCGAGTCACACGTCATTTATGAATTTCACCTCGCGCAAGTTTACGTCATTTGCCATTTTGCGTTTTCAGACTCGCTGATTTCTCCGTGCGACTCAGAGTTTGACATTGCGAATCCTCAGCAAATACACGGTCAAAAAGCACACTGTTTGTCCCTAAGCACTCACCATGATATCAACTTTCATCCTAGCCAAACCAAACGTAGTATTTTGTCAGGAAAACACAAAAACGAAGGCAAAACAATTATTAAATAATAATAATAATAATAATAATAATAATAATAATAATAATAATAATAATAATAATAATAATAATAAAACACTTTTCCACACTGAACATGGATGTGTACGGAAGGGGTGTGAGCCGCTGACACCGCACCAATGCTACAAAAGGGAAAAACAGATGTGTCCAAAGTGACAATGGTTAAGCTGACCTTTTAGAAATTTTGTTAGTGACTCAGTTAAGAGCTTTCGATGGAAACCAAACTCAGATTCCATACACACCGTTGCAGAACTAAGGGCAATCCAAATTGGGACGACCCGAACCGAGAAAAAGTTTTTCCTACAGTCCAGGCGTGAACTCTGTGCAGCCAGTTTCCACGGATGCCCGCATGCACCGTGAAGATTTGGAACTCTGTCGAAGAACGAAAGGTTCACTTGAATGAGGCCATGAATTAACCATTTTATATGTTAAGATAAGATCAAACCTCAGTCTTCTTAGTTCGAGGAGCTCCAGACCAGTCCTCCCTAGTCGATCAAGATGGTTAAGGGAGCGAAAGCCAGGAAGTCCCTTGGTGAATTTGGATTGAACAGACTCAATACGGTCAATATCGCTTAGTAGGTATGGTGACCACACAGGTGAGGAGTGTTCACCTGTGTGGTACGTGTTCACATGTGGTACGTGTTCACTTGTGTGGACATATGATAGAGGACATATGTCAAAGTGAGCACAAATCCGATGTAATGATAGAGGACATGTGACAAAAGTGCGCACAAAGTCAATATATCTGACGTATAACACAAGTGTGCACTGAGTCATTATAATGATAGACGGCTTATGACAAGTGTGCACAGTCATTATAATGATAGACGACGTATGACACAAGTGTGCACAAAGTCAATATAATGATAGAGGACGGACAACACAAGTGTACACAAAGACAATATAGTGATGGAGGAAGCACAAGTGGGCACAGAGTCATTTTTCCTTATTCATATCCATTTTCGAATGAGATCTACACTACAAATTTAGAGTTGAAAGATCAGGAAACAAATTACTATGTTTTTGTGCCGTGCTTCAAATGAATGATACCAGTAGGTTTTTTAAATACGAAGACGATTCAATACCCGCCATGATTGCTGTAAAAGTATGTTTATTGCGCAACTTAATCTGTTAGGAAATTGAAATTGCTAGGCTGGTTTTTGATGCTATCACAATAGATGGCAGAGTCTGGGCATCCATGGAACCTTTTAAAAGCTTGCAGTAAATAATATGGAATCTCTTTTAATTTGTACGCCTGGAGTAAGAAACTTACCGAGTAATCTTAACATTGCAAAATGATTTTTTTTTTTTTGCAGATTAAGAGTAGATTAGATTTAAAGCACGCTCATTTGTAGCACACACAACTGAACATATTTCTTTTTTAAATGTAGTTAATGAAATAAAAAGACAAAATATCCCCTGTAACAAAACGAATCTCGATTTAAAAATACAATTCTGTCATTATTAGGCTTAGTTCACATGTGGTGCCTTCATGCCAGATTCGTGCTTGAAATTGAAATGTCACAATTTTTAGTGGAAAAGGTAAGCCCGGAGAGTAGGAATTCCTGGGTGTTTCGAAATAGTTACAGATGATTGTATTATTTCGAACAACATTTTAACGGGGAAAAAAATCAGTAATGACATTAAAGGTAAAGTAAAACACGGTTAATCATCGATTAAAAACGAATTTAATTACCAAACACCACTCCATTTTACTCATGATTACAGACGCTGAGTATTAGTGGTTAAAGGTTATGGTACCTTTATCTGCTTCAAATTAACTATATGCGAAGATGCCTGCTTTGTAACCGAACTGAAATAAAATGTGACTGATATTTGAAAATTAATTCGGCTGCTAAATCTGACGATTAGTTTTTAATCGAATTTAATTATCAAAACACCACTCATATTTTATCTCAAGATTACAACTCGCAGTGCGTTTCTGACTGAATATTACCTTTATCTCTGCTTCAAAGAAACTATTTGCGAGGACACCTGCTTTGTAACCGAACTGAACAAGATCTGCAATGTCCTCAAAGTGGTAATCACTTCTGTCCACCGTAGTTGTCGCGGTTAACACGCTGGTGTAGCAGTTTGTTGCGAGTAGCACAAAGGCAGAAAAGGTAAGTGCTACTATTTTGGTAGAAGGCCGGCGAAGGTGGCGGCCATAGGCTACAAATGGCAAGATTCCTGCAAAAGTGTATAATGAAGAAGAAATTATTCTTAACCTTATTTGGCAGCCACAATTGCTACTTGAGTTTATCACCCGATAACTTGCAAACAAAATTCTAAAGCTTTACGATGATGTGACAAAGTGAATCAACTTACCGAAAGCAATAATGTAGTCCAAAGCGTGAAGAATACATGCAGAAAGTTTAGAAAACTGTGCAGGCTTCGCATTTTGCTGTACTGGTTGCAAGGAGACAGACGTTGAGGTAAGAAATTGAGTTTGCACACGAGATAGGTACAAAGCCACCAGGAGCCAAACTCCTACGATGAGTACCCAGCACCCCCAGGAAAATGGTAAAACGTAGGTCATAAATTCCATCTTCGGTATATCCTCTGGGTTACGATAAGCAGCAGCAGCAGACGAAATAAAGATGTTTCCTCCAAAGTCCACCGATTGCATACGATGTATTTCCAACCCCATAGCCCCGACATCAGCTTTCTACAAAAAGTTGTATATAAAGGAAATAAACCTAATGAACTTGCAGAAAAGAATAGTAATAGTCTACTAGTACAAAAGTATTTTTTTTACTGTGTTTTTCAATGCAAAAAAAAAATGAAAAAGGTGGTAAATACACGTAGACACGGGTGCAAACCTATTTACGTTGCCTTTTGGACTTAATTATCAGACTCTTGAGCAGGGATTCGAACTCACAATCTTTGAAACCAAAGGCCGAAGTCCTGCCGCACAGTCATATTGACAATTCCTTTAAAAGGAAACGTCCATAGGAAGCATTTAACACTCACATATATCATCAAACACTTTCCAGTCTGCACTGGTGGAACGTTTGTTTGCATGTCACACACCAAGTGAACAAAAAGGAACGCAATTAAAGCATGAAATAAGTTTATAAACATGCCAGAAAGCCAAATGGGCTTGATAAGTGTTAAATAAATATGGATGCACTGTCAGACTGCCTGAGCGAGGAATCAACCCCACGACCTTTGAAACCAAAGGCCGGAGTCCTACAGCTCAGTGTCTGATATCAAACTTTATTTAGCGCTTATTAAAGTCATCAGAATTGGCCGATTGTCTTTACAATTTCAGTTAACCATGTATACTTAAGGTATGAAAATGGTTAAAACTATCGCTTCTCATTTTGAAGATAGCAAAACGTTCATTTCTATTTGCCGTCGAAAATATCCATTACCTCTAAATTTAGCATTCTTGTTATGAGAATGTTTTTCCCTACAGGTTAAACGTCTAATGTTAGCCAGCCTCCACGTGGCTGTGATGCGAAAGTTAGCCATCTTTCTTTCTCTAGCAGTCACGCTGTGAGCACGCTCATCCTTTTCCCTTACGAAAGAAACGTTTTCTCCACCACGATAGTTAAAGTCAAGGTCGCATAAAAAGTGTCTCTTCCCGCTGACTCTTCGGCTGCTGAATCTGATGTTTTCATTGATTTGCCGCATGCCACTCCCAGCCCGTCAGGCACATCGACCAAGACCCGCCTCTCTCATCATGATCATTCCATGCGATCTTTCTCATCGGCTTCTACCTTCGAGGTGGTACCTTCCCCCGCCAAAAGCCATTCTCCAACGAAACGTATCCCTTCTTCTGGTCTTTCGGCCCCGCTCGTCTCTGGACAAGTTGAAACTGCCGTCAAGTTGTGGGCAAGCACCGACACCGCTGCTTCTGATCTTCACTTCCTTCAATGGAACTTCAAAAACTTAACACACTCCTACTTCAAATTGAAGATAAAAGTTAAGTCTCAGAAATCGTCCATCAAATGCCAGAAGTCCCATTTCGAGGCTCCATTGGATCTTATGTCTTGTTCGTCCTGTTGCTCCTGTAGCCGCTTTCTCAAACTCAGGCACCAACTGTTCAACTTCTAACGAAAGCTGAGATCGACACGCTCATCGCAAGAGTGAAACGTGCTTTCAATCCGCTGTCTTCTCCTCCTATTAAAGGAGCCGGTCAAGCCTACACACACGTGTGGATCGCCCACTGTCGGACTTCCCCACCTCCCATCCTGGCTAAAAGACGTCACAGCTTGCCTTTGGTTTCCGAAAGCCACTTCTGGTCATCTGATCTCCTTTCCTTTCATCAACCAGAAGCTCCACGCTCTCGTATCATGATGACCGAAGATTTGCAAGCTCCTTTCGACATTGACACAAAAGCCGCCACAGCCACACCAACGAAAGAATCATCGACTCTGCATCCATTGACAGTGACTCTTCCCGACCCGGACCTAAAGAGCATCGGCACGGTATAAACAGGAAACGGGACCACAGTCCCTCTCCCAATATTCGAAACTACCTCAACAGAAATTCTTCCATCAACGATTCTGAATTGGATGACCTTTCGAGGCACGCAATGCACTTCAGCGAAAGCTTCCGCGACAATGTGGACCCAACAAGGATCCCCCCTTTTAGACCTCCTCAAGACGGCAGAAGAAAATGTACAGGATTGTTTCTTATACAAGCCATCGCAATCTGCTACCCTCCAAAGAATAAAGAATTACGACTGAATTCAGCTTCAGCCTCCGTGATCGGAATCCAAAGCAACGTGCTGTTGGCCAATCAACCACAATTTTAAGAACTTTACAACGGAACGGTAACCCACTTCTCGGCAGAGGCAATGAATTAGATAAAGACCATCCACCACTGAGACCCGGCTGAGAGAAGTGATTCTCCAAGCCCCTTGGAGAAGGCTCTGCAAACACGAAACACTTCGACACTTACGCTCAATCTGAGTTTTTAACAGCTAAAGCCAAGATGGACAAATTCCAAAGGAAATTGAAGTCCATTCTGTTGTACTAAAGGACAATGACAGGATCCTATGTTTAGGACTACGAGCGGCTTCTCAAGCAGACGTTCTAAACACGGCAGCAAATTCTTTCTGTGAAGAACCTTTTTACAAAGCTAAACGCCTCACCTTCTTAACCAATGAAGTCTTCAAGAAAGCATGTTCTACGACATTCCACTCGATGAACTGGCCGACAAAGGCACTTTTTAACTCTACCCTTCTTTTGCATGATGTAACCTTAAACTCTGAAACGAATTTAAATGACTCCACTAGATATGAACTACGAAACTAGCCGATTCGTGAATTCAACACCCTTTTCCGGGGCCTGATCCCCAAATTAGCGCCACATATGGACATCTTTCGTAAGCCTAAGGGCATCAGACTAAAATAAACCAAGCCTTTCAGCAAGCAACAGAAGCCCTTTCTGAAGCAAGGCAAGAAAGAAAACTGAAACAAACAATGCAACAGTCAAAGCTACGATGAGTCCTACTCAAACCGTAACTGGAATGATCAGTCCTTTCGTGGCAGATCTTTAAACCGAGGAGAGACAGAAACAATAACAACAACCACAGTTCTACCCCCAACCGACATAATCACTACTTTTCACCCGGCCCCAAGGGCAAACCATTTAACAATCAATGACATGAATCAAGGTTTCCCAGTAGTAGGTCGTCTTCGTCATTTCCTCCCAGCCTGGTAGAAGATAACCTCAAACCCCCAGATTCTTTCGATCATCGAGGAAGGTTTTCGCCCTATCTTCAAAAGCAACCCAACACTCGTAATGCCACCTTCGTGGGAATTAGCTCCGCAAGGTTCCGACCGCCTTTTCCTCGAAGTTCAGGAACTCCTTTCTAAAGCAGCCATTGCAGAAAGCAACAACCCCTTACGACTGCGCTTCTGCAGTTCCATTTTCCTGTTCCCAAAGAAGTCCGGAGGAAAAAAGCCTCACTCTCAAGTGGGAAACTCCCCCTGTATTGACGAGAGTTCAGTGGTAGTTGATAGAATAGATGTTATGGCTTGGCTAGTAAAAATGACGCTGGTTATTAGGTTCCATTGGGTTTATTGCGGTGGAGGTTGCAATTTGATGCTCGCCCGACTTACACACGGAATAACCGTTGCGGTTTTACACTGGCTGTTTGCGGGACTTAAAGATTAGGGAAAAAGCAGGAAAAGTATTTGTGGTAAATAGATGGACTTACATAATGTTGCAGAATAATTTTGGTATAAAGATCGAAATATTGGGTAGACAAAAAGGCGTATAAATTATGATGATTTCACTCCTACGTGTTACAGTTTGGAGGAATTGGAATGGAACGTATTATACAAGTGGTAACCATGCATGGCAAACAAAGCATGACACCATGACTACAATGCACGTCAAGGCATGCATGCGCACATTGGCCTATAATAATAGAGTCTGGACTAGACTCGAACTTCTTGGGAGCTCTTCTGTAAGGACATCCGCCACGGGCCCAGGAACAGTCAGCCACTCCATACCGGTGCCGAGCTGGGGCCGACGACCTTAGTCTGCAATCAATGTGGCGTCCGCCGGGTCTACCCACAAACGTCCGGCGCATCAGCACAGGATGGTGGCAGCTCAAACGCCAGCAACGGCTGCCGAAACAACACTTCAAAATGGAAACACTGGAATCCATCCGTCGTTTTTCTAAAATCAGGCAATTGGACTGTATCCATAGATTTAGTAGACGCATACCGCCTTGTTCCTCTCCACGTTTCGGATCGTCATCTCTTTCGCTCCATGTATCAAGGGAAAGTATACGAATTCTCTTCCGTCCCTTCGGCCTGAATGCCACTCCAAGAATCTTCAGTGTCATTCTCAAACCTATTCTGGCCTAACTGCATCAAAACCAAATCCCACCAAGCGCTTATTTAGACACCTGGTTTCTACAGGCTCAAAGGTCGAATCTCCTCATCAACAACCTCAACATTGCTACAAACTCCCTCAGTCAACTAGGCTTCGGAATAAACACAAAAAAGTCATGACTTCCTCCGCCCCAAGCTTTCGTCTTCCTTAGAGTTCTCTTCAACCTTGAAACCGCAACGTAATGCCACCCCCCCCCCCCATCAGGGAAAACTGACCGGCCACCAGTTGGCCGGCTAAATTTTGTTGTTATTGCCTAAAAGAAAATATACATTACCTATACCCATCGTACCTCCCCTCTTGAGTCACCACCATGACATGTTAAGAGGAAAAAAGATGGCTACCTTTCGTATTATATACGAGGGGTGCGCACAGCACATGTGCACTGGGGTTAGAAGGTTAGCAACAATTAGACGTGTAATCTGTAGGGAAAAGCATTCTCATAACAAGAATGTTAAATTTACGGGTAAGGCAAAAGAAACAAAATTTAGCTGGGCCAGTCAATTTTTTCTTTTTCTGTTGGACGTCGATTGCGAAGTGTGTGGAACAGTGTCTCTGTCAGCTGGTTATGTACGTTTTGTTTTTCCCATTAGAGTATAAGTAGCACTTCGACAAACACTGACCTGCATCGTTTTGCCGATTAGGTTTCCTAATAATGAGGGCAGGACCCAACTGCAATAAATCGTATCTCTTGTATGTAATTTATCTCAGGTTGTACGAGTCGCTGCTGGCTTCATCAACAACACCATATTATAGCGTCTATCCATTGCGTTTCTCTCGTCATTTTGCTCGCTACTACTGATCTATATGCGTGGTGTTCGGAGAACACTGCATCAATGTATTGGGAAGCGCACCGTGCTGCACTATGTTGCTGCTATTTACGACATTAAATCGGAGGTAAAAAATAGGCCTAAAAGCTGACAATTACGCCTAAAATTCGATAATTTAGCCAACAAAAAACGTATCATCAAAATGTCTAGATTAAATATCTCGGCACAGATTATTTATTTCCTAACCGAGATTAATCCGAGTTTACTTTTAGTATGCCGTTGACTCTGTGTACTAAGTTATATGTTTAAGCCTTATACGACGAAAATAATTTTTTTTTACTTTCATTTTTTGGCGAATAAACATTTTACTCTGTCCAAACAAATGCAAACCAAAAGAAGAAAATCTTCAATAAACTCACCTTACTCCACAGCATTCCAACAGCACTGCTGGAGGTTTCATTATCTCCATGTGTGCCGAACCCTTTAACTCGAATGTATTTACATCTGGAAAAACAATGAAAGAACTCTTTTTGTATCATTATCTGATCATTATGATAGAAAATACAATGTCTGGTGGACAATTTTAAGGGATTGACCCAGTGTATAACGGGAACGGAGATACCACTCGTCATATTATTGAACTACAAAGATACATTTACCCTACGAGAAGTTTTAAACAAGACTGGTTTTCCTATCAAGACATACCAATCGTCAGGCCAGTTTGGTGGGAAAATCAGTGGAGGCTTTGGTTTTAATCTGAGGAAGCGCTCGAATTCTTATTTTGACCAGCTTCGATTTAAGAAGAACGTGATACGTACGTGGATTGTTAACTGTGGGTTTATGAAGACGTAACTAAATGAAGTACGTAATAACATTTGATAGTCGCATGTAAACCTAAGGACAACAAGCAACCGTAAATACAAAAGGATTTCGTTAACAACACACATTTAAAATATTCTCGGATGAATAGTCTCGTACGAAATTAAGTCCTCCAGTTAAAAAAAATTTGGCCTAAAATCGCGTTACCACGGCAACGCCAAGGTGTGCGAGTCGCTGCTGGCTTCATCAACAACGCCATATTATAGCATATCATTTTGCTCGCTACCACTGATCTATATGCGTGGTGTTCGGTGAACACTGTATCAGTGTGCCAGGAGGCGCAACGTGCTGCACCATGTTGCTGCTATTCACGAAATTAAATTGGAGGTAAAAAATAGGCCTAAAAGCTGACAATTACGCCTAATATATAAAATAGGCCTAAAAGCTAAAACATTTTTTACCGGTAATTGCAATGGTTACTGCTTTTAGCTTATATAATAGAGATCGCTGTTGCACTGCGTGATACAGGTGTTCAATTCAAATTTCTCGGGAAGTGGCGGACGTGTACAGAAAACTGGTTACAACTAGGTAGTTGCTGTAGCCGCTTGTTTACCGTTTGAGTCGCACAATAGTACGAAAAAGGTCATATTTTTGGTAGACTGACGATTTTTTTAGCTTTTGAGGTTGAAGTTACGTTCTTTGTTCTGAATTGAAAGTGTGGGGGTTACAGTTACTCTTCCTTCGTCACAGAGAGATAGATGCCGTTCATCCCAGATTGTGGTCACTAAACGAAAGAGACATCGAAAGTACCAGAATTCTCGTAATACTGAGTAAAAATAAGATTCTTATTGCCGGAGCAGGAAAATATACTTAACCTGTTAATTTTGCATTTAATCCTCGTAATCCTGTGTTTCCCTAAAGGCATTTTGTTTCTATGTAGCCGTCAGCGTAGTAACCCGATTGTGCAAGCGTGAGCACAACCCTCGTTTATAAAAGCGCTTTCGTGCGGCAGTTGGCCATTCATTTTCCTCCAGCGTGTCTCCGCGCTACTTTGTTTCCCTATTTCGCCCTTTTTTTTACAAAGATTTTCAAGCTTTCGCCCAATATTCTGCCGTCCGGAGAGGCCCATTGGACGACATTTGTCTTCTTTGCCCTTCCTCGTTGCATCTGACCACTCCAGTGCCACTGACGTGCCGCTCATCCAACCAGTTCTTTTGCCTCTAGATGCAACACCCAATGAACCGCTTCTTTCGTCAGAATTGCCCCCGGCCGACGGCGCCAGCGAGACAGTTGCTACTTCGCCAATCCAGAGGGGCCAACCAATCCCCTCTTCTCTGGATCTTGCCACCCTTGAGGATGAGCTCCGAATGGCGAAAGACAACTACCACCAACTTAAAAGTCAACTTAAAACTACCTCATCAATGGCCTCTACAAGCACCGCTCGCTACAGTCACAGAAGGATTTATCCTCCCTTCACTCCCTCAGCCCGACCACTCCATCACCAGTAGCGAAGTACAACGCATGATCGAGCGTGCTCGGGACGATTTTGAATTTCACTAGCCGGTGTCGGACACTCCCCCGTCCTTATCCAAATCAACAAAATCAATGGGTCAAAAACACAGTGCCATGCATCAGATGTGCCGACAGACAACGTCCGATGACCTGCCAAATCTGATGCAGAGCGTTCATCTCCTTCCTGCACCCCACTTGATGACGAAAACGATTTAGACTCTGCCTCGGTGTTACACCGCACCGACAACTACAGCGTTATGCTACTTTTGTCCCACCACTCACGAGTGCTGCTTCGAAGCAAACAGATCGACCCATACACTTCCCCGACGATCCGATTTCTGATGATCCATCAGCAATCCCTCTTCCAGACCTTCTTAAAACAGTGGAAGACACCGTCCCAGATTGTTTTTTTTTCTTCAAACCATCTGTTTCGTCCAATATGCCAGCGATCAATCGTGTTCTAAGTACAGGCTTTGGCTTTGGTCTGCGGGATCGTAATGCCAAACCCTGCAGAGCTTTCATCTCATTCCTACACTCCACTTGATGACGAAAACGATTTAGACTCTGCCTTGGTGTAACACTGACAACTTTAGCATGATGCTGCTTTCATCCCACCACCCATGACTGCTTCTTCAAAGCAAACGGATCGATGCATACACTTCCCCGACGATCCGATTTCCGATTTCCGATTTGATCAATTAGCAATCCCTCTTGCAGACCTTCTTAAAACGGTGGAAGACACCGTCCCAGATTGTTTTCTTTTCAAACCATCTCTTTCGTCCAATATGCCAGTGATCAATCGTTGTCTCACTACGGGCTTTGGCTTTGGTCTGCTGGATTGCTCCCACTCTCTGCTTGGCTAATCGGCTATGCTTCTCCTCAACGGTGGCGCCATCCTGGGGAAAGGAGAGCCACTAATACTTGACAAGGATCCACCTCCTCCCAGACTAGGACGTGAAACTTGCTTCTTCAAAGCCTATGGCAAGGGTGCAACAAACTCTAAAAATTTTGACGTGTACTCATAATGCGAGTTTTTATCGGCTGATGATAAATTAGATTTTGGAACTGCCCTTTCGTTACCAAAGAAAGCCGAAAATTCCAACGCAAGCGTTATTTGACATGGACATATGCCTCTGACACGGCCTGCATGCTGATTCACAAGCCGATGTACTACAGACACCTGTAAATACCTTGTGCAAGAAGCTCTTGTTCAATCCGACTCCTGATCAAATTAAACAACTCTTCGTACTTATCTCCCAGTTGTTACAAAAGTGTTGCTTCGCATCATATCATTCGCTGAACTGGCTGGTCCGGACACTTTTCAACAACATTTACTCCTTCAAGACACCGCTCTCAATTCGGCTCCAAACTTAAACGATTCCACCAAATATCAATTGCAGAACATACCGATCCATGAAACGGAAACCCTCTTTCGTGGATTAATCCCGAGCCTAGCCCCACATCTCGATATTTCACGGAAGCCAAAGCCAAACAAGCTGCTAAAAACTGCTTTCAAGCAAAACAATCCTCTTTCAAACCAAGGGAATGGCGAAAACTGTACAAAGCCTCGTCACCTGCCAAACAACAACAATCATCCAAACGAAAGCAGCAGCAACCAGCCCTTTCGTCCAAACCAGCCCTTTCATCAAAACCAGCCTCCGCACTCTCAACTCTTCAACAGGACAAAAGGCCAGCCCTACAGGAGCACAACTCCAGACCGGCAGAACTGCTACTCTTTCCCCTGTGGAAAAATCTCACGAAAGGACCAATGACGCCATACACCCATTAATGTTTCTAGTGGGTGGCCGTTTACGACACTTTACTTCCAGCCTGGCAAAACCAGACATCGAACCAAGAAAATCTTTCGATAATTCAAAACGGCTTTCGCTCAACCTCCTTATCCAATCCACCGCTGGCTCAAACCCCGCATTGGGAGTTTGCTACTTGCTGCAATCCAAAACTATCTCAAGAAATACAGGATCTCGTGACGAAAGATGCACTTCGACAATGCCATCATCCAGGTCCGGGATTTTACAGCTACTTCTGCCTTCGTCATACGCAATCAGGAGGGAGTGATTGAGTTCCAATCTCAAACCACTAAATCAATACATGGCCAACTCCATAGACCTCCAAGATGCTTACCTTCATGTTCCCCTGCACCCCGCAGTTCCCCATTAATTCCACTAAATGTACAACAACAAGGTTTGCGAATTCCAATGCCTTCCTTAAGGTCTGAACGCATCACCCAGAATTTTTATTCAAGTTCTAAAACCAATTCTAGCGAAATTGATCAACAACAGATAGAAGCAAGTGCCTACTTGGACGATTGGCTGTTAAACAACAAGGACCCACAACAATTATTCTCCAATCGAAACAAATCGATCAATTTACTCACCAGCATAGGGTTTGGAGTGAATCTGCTGACGTCTCGTCTCATTCCAGCTCATTCCAGGAGTTTCTAGGAGTTTGGTTCAACCTAAAATCTGCAACAGTGGCGCCTTCACCAGACATGATAGAAGACTTCTCTCAAAACGCCCGTCGCGTTCGTCAACAAACCCATCACTCTCAAAGATTTAAACTCCCTAATCGGCAAGATGGACTCCATGGGAAATCTTGTACCATACGTTAGGTGAATGAAAAGACCATTCCACCACTACTGCATCAACAGGTAGGGAACCCAGTTGAACCTAGACAAAAAGTTACCAACGGATTCGTACTTCCCAACAGAAGCTCTCCTCTGGTGGTTGGACATTCCAACTCTCTCTCAATCTGTTCCGCTCCACGAACCAGAACCGGACCTTCTTCTCCTAACCGACGCTTCTCTGGTGGGCTGGGGAGCTCACCTGTCACATCAAGAGACCTCAGGTCTCTGGTCTCATCAGGACCAAGACCACATCAATGTTCTCGAACTGAAAGCAGTACTCATGGTCCTTCTCCATTTTCAAGAACAAATCAAAGGGAAGGTCATTCAGATTCAAGCAGACAACACAACGGCAGTAGCTCACATCCAGAAAGAAAACGAAGAACGAGGTCTCACGAGCATCACGAGATAAACTCTGCATTTTCAACTTCTGCATACATCTCAACACAACCATTCTGCCAGTCCACATCCCAGGCAACAGCAATGTGATTGCAGAATCTCTTTCTCGCCGAATGCTCACAACAGGGGAATGGACCCTCAAGAAATCCATCTGCGAATATCTTTTCAACATTTGGGGCACCCCAATGATCGACATATTCGCCACTAGCCACAATGCCGGACTTCCCTACTTCATCAGTCCAGTCCAAGACGACCGTGCCACAGCAGTGGAGGCACTGACATTCCGTTGGAGAAACCTGTTTGCTTACCTGTTCCCTCCATTCAAACTGCTACCACAAGTTTTGGAAAAGATAAACCAATCTCCAGGTCCTTCCTTCTGATTGCTTCAAATTAGCCAGATCGCTTCTGATTGCTTCAAATCAGCAGCGTGGTTCCCACAACTCCTAAACTTCGTAGTCGAAACTCCAAGAAGCCTTCCTCAAATACAGGATCTGTTATCTCAACAGAAGGGAACCAAGTTCCACCCAAACAACAGTGATCTACAACTTCACGGGTGGCTTCTATCGTCAAACTCTTTAAAAAGACAAGAGTTCGTGAAGAGCAAGCAGCTAACATCGCCAGCAAGGCCATCAGAAACTCAACAAACAAGATCTACGATAGCCACTGGCCAAAATGGTTTCATTATTGGTGTAACCGAGGTAAAGTTAATTCAATCAATCCCCTATTGACGACCTGTTGAGTTCTCAATGACATCTTCAAAGAAGGTTTGAAGGGCTCAACCATACTGGTTTACCGTTCCACTTTAAACTCCGTACTATATGTAAAGCTGCAGACAACATGAACCTACTCGACGATTTTAGAATCACTTCTCTCATAAAGTCCTTTGAAATGGAACGCCCAACAACCTCCAGACTGGGACCCTTCAATCATACTCCAATCCCTGATGAAAGCTCCTTATGAACCAATGCATAACTGTTTACTTCATTTGCTAACACGGAAAACAGTTTTCTTAATGATACTTGCAGCAAGTCTGCGTTGCAGCGAAATCCAAACCTTATCTGCCGACCCAGCCTACTGTGTCTTAGCACATGTCAACTCGTCATAACCCTAACACCAAGATCTGATTTTAGAGCCAAAACGCAAAATTCCTGCGAACCTTCCAAATTAATCATCATCCCTGCTTTAACAAAGATAGTTGGTGACGAACCTGAACGTCTCCTGTGCCCAGTTCGTGAACTACGTTTCTTCCTAGCAAGAACTGAAAACACTGAGCTACAGAAAGGCAGAAGCCAACTCATTCTACCAGTTGACAAAAATTTCAGTGAAACTTCGGCGGCAACCAACGCACAATGTGTCAGGAAAACCTTCATCAGCGGTTACGAAGACCAAAACATAAACTGCGCAGACAGTGGCATAAGACTGATAGTGAACGAGTTAAAGGCAATCTCAACATCATGGGCATGCCACAACTTCGTTCTCGTTCAAGACATCCTGACAGCGGCTTCATGGCGAAGTACTTCCGTCTTCACGTCACACTACCTCAGAGATATGACGAAGCAAGCCAATGGCCCATCGTCGCAGCTAGATGTGTTATCAACTCCCCTTATAGCCCATTCACACCGCAACGATACGAACAACCGCTAAGTTACAACTGACAGTCGCTATGACAACCAGCCTCTCAGGCAGTCATACGCAGTCGTTCGCTGTCGCTCGGAGCAAACGCAACTTTTCATTTTCAGCGTTGCTGACCGACGTCACCCACCGACAGACCAATGGTTGACGCCGCTACGAACACGATCGGCGAAATGCAAGATGGAGGCGGAGAACACTTCGAAGCTTCGATTAATGCTCGTTGCTTACACGAATATCGCTGCAACGAGATAATTATAGAGAACAGCTAAAAAAAAATGTGCTGTATTCAATGATGGTATGATTTATTAAAAAAAACCCGGAGAATCACAGTATGATGATTCGTTTAGGCACAACGTCGCCACGTAGCCCAGTTTTGAAAAGTAAGCGTCCTAGTTCTATCATTCTGCAGCGTTGATTGGTCCGCTGTTGGTTGTTCGTTGGTCGGTCGTGCTGGTGTGACAGGGTTTAGTTTTTAGTGCTGTTGGTCGCCGCCGTTCCTTGCTTTTGTCGTTCGTTTGTCATGGCGGTGTGAACCAGCTATTAAGCACTCAGAAGCAGAAGCAAGCCCACCTTCAAGACGGAAGCAAGACCCTCATCTCTAACACAAATTTTCCTTTTCTGAGCCACCAAATTTTACGATAGAGATCTAAATTCCTGCTTAACAATAATTTTCTTCTGAATAAAGTGCGAAGTTTGCAAAAGTTACGGTCCCAGCCACCGTAACTTTGACTGATTCTGGGTCTGTTAATGCATACTTAACCAAACCCACCCTACCTCCTCTCTTGAGTCACCGCCTGACATATCGAGTGGAAATTGTATGGCCAACCATATTGTAATTACTTTTAGAGAGGAATGTTGTGCTCACGCAAGGCGCAATCGGGTTACGACGCTGGCAGCTACAAAGAACCGAAAAACATCCAGGGAAACACGGCATTTTAAGGATCAAATGCAAAATTAACAGGTTAAGTATGTTTTCCTTTAGCAAAAGAAACTATTTTTTGCCGGCCCGGGCTGAGAGGCCGGAAAAATAACGTTTCTGAAGACCGCAGCTATTGTGTGCGCGGTGTATCTTGAGTCCTGCAAGTATTTTGTGAGCAGATGGGTGTGAGCGGATAGGGTGGATGGGGTGTTCCTGGATGGGGTGGCTATAATAGATGGCCGCCATTGTTTTTGTAACCATCTTGGATATCGACAAGGCACTCTGCTACTGAAAACGTACAATCGATTATATGTGTTCGTTCTGCGGAGAACTCAAGATAGGCCGCGGACAGTATAATAAGTTGAGTGAGAATCACGTAGATGTAAAGTACTTTTACAACTACAACTACGTAATCTACATCTTCCTCGTAATGCATTCCCGCAGCTGAAATTTCGTTGGGAGTCCAGTGCAACACCAAAACTGTGGTTGCTATGGTAACAGTGATCCCTGGAGCGCTTTCTAGGAAATCGCTTGGTTAAAAGCCGATGTCCTTGTTGCAATACGATAATGAATTCTTCCCGCTTAAAAAAAAAAAGTATCCGTTCGCGTCTGAACTACTCATTATTGGTTTCGGCACGACTCGAAAGATCCAAATCCGGTATGCCATGCTGAAATCTCAGATATTTCTCGCTTCTGGCTGTTGGAATGTGAGGGCACATTTACACAACCACTCGCTTTTGTATTCTCGCAGCTAGAACTCAATCGCGATGGCAACGGTGACATTGCCATGGTAACAACGCTAAATGGATTAGCTAAATCCGACATCGTTTGAGTAAATACTTGCAGTCTTATAATCCGTGCCAATAATATAAAGAATTCCTCATGACGAAACAATTTTCCCATATTTTTTTTTGAACTCACGTTATTTGCTGTTTTCGTTGCGAGGCGGCAGACATAAAACCGCCGCCATGTTGGAATTTGAGGTGATTTCTAGCTTCTAGCTGCGAGAATGCAAAAGCGAGTGGTGCGTGAACGTGCCCTAAAGTGGGAAATTTTTTAGGATCCTAAAATTTCTTTTCATCCAGAGTTCAGCCAGTGGAGGGAAATCAAAAAGTTCCGGAACTGGCATTTTAAAATACTGCAATTTAGTGCTCTATCTGCTTTGTTATTTTAATGTTGTGAAGATGAACATTTGAAAAAAAACACGAACTAAGGCTTAGGGCGACTGTCTTCTGTTGCCTAGGCATCATTGCAACTTGGTACGTACGTACCATTAACCCAGCAGATAGAGCTCACTCATTCGTTTACTTGTACGTTACCGGTAGATGAGAAGGCAAAAAAATAATATTGACAATATCTCCGTAAATATTTGGGAGGTAAATTTCATTAAATAAATTATAATTTCGAGCGCCAAAGCTCTTTTGTCATTGCATTTAAGCATATTAGAACAAACTGCAAATGCTCACATGTTCCAAGCAAACATACCGACAGATACACAAAAGTTCCCTTTGGTTTAGCATTTTACGATGCTTCCTTCTACTAACGAGGCAATTTACTTATAGTCGTTATAGTCGAATAATAAATATACTGTTTACCTGAATCCAAGCAGCTTTGAAAGCAACGAGAACACATCTCCTATATAACCTTTAACTAGATGTTTTCCATTTATTGTAGTCCATATTGCCAGAGGTGGATACTACGGAATACAAGTGAACAGTGTATTACAGGACAAATAATGCAATCCAAGATAACGTATTATCATAGGTAATATCCCGAGTGCAATGGTAGTTACCGATAATATTTTGGAGCACGAAAGTTTTTGCTCCCATTAAACTCGTGAGTGCTTGTGTTGGCTAATTATTAAAATCACGAGTCACGAAGTCACCTCTGGCAGTGGCAGTGTACAATCAGAACTGTGGTGGCATATGCGCTTGATTTCTTCTGCCTGTGTAGTGATCTTGCTATGCACTCGATTTATTCATGCTCGTATCATGTAAACTCTCCTGTTCGTCTCTTTTATTTTTGCACAAAAACTGAAGTCATGTACTCATGCCACTTAGGTGCTTTGATGTACTTAACAAACGTTAAAGTTATTATCAATCATAAGCCGGCACTAGTATTTGCGTTTAAAATAAATAATCTTGTAAGTACAAGTAATTTTAAATGCACAGTTAAACTCTTTTTTTTATTTTAAATAATTATTTCTACATGGGGGAAAAATGTCCGGGGAGAAAATGTCCGGGGAGAAAGTGTCCGACCTAAGGGGGAAATATGTCCTCTCTTGTTTTTGAGGGGGGAAATGTCCTGGGGGGAGAAGTCCGGGGAAAAATGTCCGACCTAAGGGGGGAATATGTCCTCTCTTGTTTTTGAGGGGTGGGGGAAATGTCCTGGGGGGAAAAGTCCGGGGGAAAAATGTCCGCGAATCGGCAAATGTTAGTGAACACAATGCACCTTCACGAAATTCGTTCTCTCTCGCCTTTCTTATTGCTGTTTGCCGGCCATTTTTGAGCTCCGTGATTGCAACGTACGGTGGCTTATTGGGACAACACCAACTGTTTTTTATCTACATGCACAAAACTTTGATGAAACCGGATTAAGATGGTCACGGCGCGGGTGTAGCTTATCATATATCGTTGACTCGTCGTAGGTTGTAGTGCGTCTGATCTGGTGTAACAGCAGAACGCCGAAGTTCCTGTTTTATGAAAGTTTTGTGTCTGTAGAAAAAAAAGTTAGTGTTTATCCCAACAAGCTACCGTAGTAACAACACGCGTTTCCTCCCGTAACTTTGTCCCCAAGCATCCCGCTTGTACCCCTAGTTGACGATGACGTCACAAAATAACGCTACTGATTGTTGCTTTCGGTTGCTTTGTTGCTAAGTGAGTATGTTACTCTAAGACTCCACAGTAAATATATGCTGCACTGTAGACAGGTATTAATCCGGTAATCCGAATAATCCAGTCAAATTTAAGTTTAATGCCATTAGAGAAGTGTTGGGGTAATACGATGATGAATGAAATGATTTTATTTGAAAACTGGGGTCTAATGAAGGTGCTGCCATAATTTTAAGCACCAAAATTATCAGGGTGGCGTCCTATCTGTAAAACCGGGAAAACAGGAAAAATTCAGGGAATTTATCAAGTCTGGAAAATTCGAGGAACAATCAGGGAATTTGAAAAATATTTACCGAAAAACAAGGAATTTCAAAATTTCCCGAAAATCTTTCACCTTTAAAGAATAGGTAATTCAGATTCAATTTTTTACTTCTAAAACCTTCACTTTATTTCAGTTAAAACTTCATTTCCTTTTTGCTTTATTTCTGATAAAGGAAAAACTCCTTAGACCTAAGTAATGCGGGACTTTTCGCGTACTGTTAAGTGAGTTTTGAGTTTTGTTCCGATTGTGGCCGTTTCTACTCTTTACCATTACGAGTTAGGGCAGAGCAATTTTTGATTTAGCAACGCAATGCGATATAGTTATGGCGATTTGAGTGAAATGTGGAAAAAAAATTTCCAGTCCTGTACTCCACCTTCCTTCGACCAAAAAAAATTATCAGGGAAAGTGTTAATATTGATGTGGAAAACCTGGAAAAATCAGGGAATTTCATCATGAGATTTTGAACGCCACCGTGATTATAAGTAGTAGATATCCACCCAAAACCAAAACTGGTATAAGAGCAGCCACCAAGTTTCCAAAAAGGTTCGGCCTTTCAAAGTAGTGATATCATTCAACCAGGGAAAGGCTGCCTAGGTTAATCCTATTATCCAAGTTAATCGCACCTACTAATAGTTCAAAAGTTGAATGAAAACTAGGAAATTGCTACTAGCGGTAGCAATCTTCAAGTTTTCATTTAACGTCCAAAGTATTATTCCGTGCAATTAACTTGGCCAATAGGATTAACCATGGCGGCCTTTCCCTGGTTGAATGATATCACTACTTTGAAAGGCCGAACCTTTTCGGAAACTTGGCGGCTGCTCTTATACCAGTTTTGGTTTTGGGCGGATATCACAACTTTCATAGGCCTGTGAATACAAAGAATTCCACTGTCTAATAGTCGCCTCTACCTTTTTTGTCTGGAGTGTGTATAAATTTTCTAATTCATAATTTTTACGTTTGCCATTGCCCAATTAGCCGTTACACCAGCCAAATGAACACGATTTGGCTTATTGTATGCCCATGTTTCACATGCTAAAGTTTATTTAACCCCGATTTTTGAGCGAACTGGCTAACAAACGCTAATTTTCGTTCGCTTCGCTCACTCAATCAGCGCATCCCCCTTCAATTGGCCCTCCCGAGGTTCATTAACAACAACGATTGCAACCTCGAACGGCTTCGAAAACAACTTGTTCGCAATTCATGGTTGGAACAAAGAGGGTAATATCTTGCTTGTAATACTACAGTATTTAAACCACGTGCGGTAGTCATGGTTACCGTCGCAGATATATTGTTGCTCGATTCCGAAGGACTCTTTCGGCCCCAAGGAAATGAGGAATTTCCCCCATCAGTCAACAGCGATGATTTCGGTTCGTTTCGTAAAAAGAAAGATATGCATGTGGCCATTTCCTATTTCTCTATACATTGCAGGTGGCTGGTTTCCCGATGCCTAACACCTAAGTTTTTTGTTTTTTTTGTCATTTTTGGTCCCAGTTCCGGGATCCAGGTTTGAAATACTCTGGTCCCCGTGAATTGGTTGACAACTAGGCCTTGATCTTGCTAAACAGGATGGTCTTTAATGCAGACTGCTTGCTTCGTTTACCCTTTACCTTGTGATTTCTTTATTTATTTAAGAAACAATTACGTACGTGTATTTTAAAACGGGAAAATGTTGAATCATGGGGGGAGTGTTGAAACTAGGTTTTCCTAAAAAAAAATTTTTTTTAAATATGCTGTTTTTGTTTGCCGGTATCCATTCTAGGATAGCTGTGGTCCGGCAACACGCCCAAGATAGGCTTGAAACAATTACGGACCAACTGCGTTTCCAGCGACGTACGTGTATTTTAAAAAAGGAAATGCTGAATTTAGTTGGAAGTATTAATTCAGTTGGAAATTTTTATTTGGTAGACATTTGGTCATTTTCGTATCGTAGTTTCTGCATTGTTGCATTTGGAATCGGTAAATAATGTTAAGATGTTAAGTTATTCCCACACTTTTAAACAATCTACTGTTAAGTTGTTCCCATACTTTTAAACAATGAAATGTTAAGTTGTTCCCATACTTTTAAACAACGAAATGTTAAGTAATATTCCCACACTTGTACTCCTACTTTTGAACAATGCTTTAACAATAGACAACAGTGCCTTATCCCCGAACGCCGTGAAAGACAAATCATTTTGGAGCCACACTTTTAAACAATGAAAACCGAAAAGGTAGGGTTACAGGCATTTTTATACAAACTTGTGCGAATCTTGGCTTTTTGATGTGATAGCATTACTTACATGCGGCATAGCAATCTCGATTTCATAGTCTTTGAGACGTTGTGTTTCTTTAATAGAAGGTAGCATGAAGTACCCAGAAATATTATGCGAGATGATCAGATGACTCTTGATCTGTTCTCTTGGAAACCGGTAATAAATTAAATTATATACGTAGTAGATCTTTCCCTGAAAAGTTATTTAAAAAGAGTTTAGTTGCCTAGCTCATGGTTTGTGTGGAGCTCTTAGGGCGCGTTTAGGCAGCGACTCGCCTTTGCATTTTCGCAGCTAGAACTCAATCGCGATGGCAAAGGTGACATTGCCATGGTAACAACGCTAAATAGATTAGCTAAATCTGACATCGTTTGAGTAAATACTTGCAGTCTTATAATCCGTGCCAATGATATAAAGAATTCGTCATGACGAAACAATTTTCCCAAACGCTTCTGAACTCACGTTATTTGCTGTTTTCGTTGCGAGGCGGCAGACATAAAACCGCCGCCATGTTGGAATTTGAGGTGATTTCTAGCTTCTAGCTGCGAGAATGCAAAAGCGAGTGGTTGCGTAAACGTGCCCTTAGGCTAATGAAGATGACTTGCTACACTTTTAGAAATATTTAGTTTATTGCTAATTATGAACACTACTGATGTTCCTCTTATCGCAAAAAAAGTGTAAAATTAAAACTAGTAATACTCTGTGTTTTCAGTCTACAGTAAAATTTGTGAAGTGTTTTGTAGCTGATTTCGTTTTGTATTTAAATATTGCAGGAATCACCCTATGCCGGCCATGCATTGTATACGAACCTTTTGAAAGATAGTGGCTTGTAATCGTAACGCCAATCTCCCAATCGCCAATCGCCAATCTGTAGTTCTGTGTTCCGGGCTAAACTTCGCTTTCATTTTTATACGGAAAGGGTTGTCCATGCCTGGAATGTCCTTCCCTCTCACGTTGCTTGTGAACCATCTCTTAATGCCTCCAAATCTCGTTTTGATATGCTTGTTTGTTAATTATTGTTTGTTGTCGTGTGTGAGTGGGTGGGTGGGTGCTTCTTGTGCCTTTTCTATTTCTATTTCTATTTCTCCAAACGAATATTAATAGCTTTTTTCAAGCACCAAAAGATCGTTTGATTGAAAAACCTGTTTTATGGATAACTAGCATCGTACCCGGCTTCACCCCGGGATTCGTTTGACCCGTGGTTGTTTCCCAGTCTTTGGTCGGTGCTGCCTGATCGTTCACTGCAACAGTCAATTTTTCTTTGTGTAACACTCCCCCTTTCCGTCAATCCTCTCCCTCCGCAAAGCAATATCGTAACAAATAGTGGCTGTAACACAAGCACTGCCCCACCAACGGGCATTCCCCGTTCAGGCCCCTCCCCACTCCCAGTAGCGTGCGAAAAATAACTGTCCTTGTACATGACGTCATTTAAGACATGCCTTTGCGATGACCGCGTAGAGCAAATTGTTAGTCGAGGCAACAATGTGCCAATTTCAACTTCCTTTCAAGGCAACAACGTCCCAGTTTCAACTTCAAGCCAAAGAATTGACACACTCTAACGTTTTCATTGTTCCCCTTCCGGGGGTCGTCGTTGCGGTTGCTTCATTTCTGCTATATGAGACTTTGGTTTATAATGTAAGATAATAATTTGAAAGATACGTTTCTGTGAACATTTAAGTTCCATTTTATCAGCTGCGCTTTGGTGTTAAACGCGTTTATGGGATTTGCAATACGCTTTCGTGTAAAATGGTACTTATGCTTAAATGGGATTTGCTTTTTTTTTGCGGGAGGGGGGGGGGGGGGGAGATTTGTGCTTTTTGCTTCTGTTTCTCCTCAACATGCAAGCAGGAGAGTTTAAATCAAATAAGGAATTTAGCGACGCTACACCTGTCAACAGTGTGGTAGCCTTCGATTTCTTTACATGCGACGGGGAAAACCGAAGCCTCCATTTGTGTAATGAGGTCAAAATGTTGTCCCTGTTTCATGCTGTATGTACAGATTGAACTGAAATACGTAGCGTGATCGGCCAATTTTCTGGATATTTCTAAGCAACAAAGTTTCCTATCAGTAAATAGAAAAAAAATGCAATATTTTCGAAGCGAATTACATTCCAGTTCAAAAAATATTTGTCTACTACGAAGGATATTTGAATTTGCGATTTATGAATACCTATGCTCATCACTCCACTCTCAATAAACTCATAAATATCAGAAAATAGAAGGGAAGAATGAAACAATAGAAAATAAATGGCAAAGCAGTAAACCTACATGCAATGTGATGCCTATAGGGCAGTGACACGACGTAGTATTATTGTGTATAACTCTATGGTGGAGCCAGTTACTGGGTTAGCTGCAAGGTGCACTGGTGGGGGAAAAGAAGAGCGTCTTACTGAAGCCAATGCCATTAGGGTGGATTTCTTAGGCCTAAGACGCGCGATTTTTGTCGATTTCTTGGCAGTTGCTGACATTTTTAAGCAATTGGAATCTTTATTTTCCAATTACAACCTAAGCAGCGTAAGGGATTGGAGAAAACAACGGTTTTTTAAGCCTACGAAATCCACTCTCAAAGCACTGGCTTGACTAGAAGTGCCCACCATTTCAATCTAGTGCCCCTTGCAGGTATCTCTCTTGTAGCCATGTGACGTCACTTGACGCTGCTCTATACTGTATTGTTTTTTTTTTGTGTGTGTATGAATGCCTGAAGAAGGGGCACGTGGTGTCTGGAAATGAGACAAGTGGTGTCTGAAAATTAGCAATAAAGTAAATACTGCATTTCTGAAAGTAAGTCCTCTACTTCTGCCTTCGATCTTAACCAGAAACTGCGTTAAAGCTATTCGAAAGTAATAATTTATTGAGATTTTTATGCGATGCTTTCTACGTACCTGTGGTGACCTAGCACTAACTAGTGCAAAAACGTTGCTGTCTTCTTGTAAGAAATGTTTTACACGTTGCACTTGGGAATGAACTGTTTCAGGAGTGATTTGGTCAACCACCAGTAGCCAGGAGAACTTCCGTGTGAGTAACGCGTTATTCTTAGCCTAAAAGTAACCAATAAGAGAAGGTTTCTTTCAAATTTAAAACTAAACTGTCTTTTGTGCAGTTCATTCACCAGGACTATGTACAGTTCCGGTAAAAACAAAAACGCCTTCGTTATACGGAAGAAGTTGCAGGATTAATGTATGGGACTCTGAACGAAAATGTTGATATCTCGGAAACTACCGGACAGAATTAAATGAAACAAAAAACTGGGTTGCTTATTATGCTACATTTCTTATTTATTATGCTACATCAGCTACATTTCTATACGTATTACATGTAATGGTAAGTTGCCAAATATAATTGGCCGAGCGAGCAGCACGAGTTGATAACTAATAAATATATCTTATAAATTACTGGATAGAATTAAATAAAACAAAAACTGGATTAATTGTTATGATGTGTGCTACATTTCTATACGTATGACATGCAATATTCAGTCTTTGTTTCATGAAAATCCTTCCACTGGTTTTCGAGATATCATCAGATATCATTAAGTTTTTCTCACTTGGCCAGTTATTTTCAGTCAGTTAACGTGGTATTTAATAAGGGTAGAAATACAGTAGACAATCTAATAAGCATTTCATTTTTTTTTTCCATGAAAATCCGTCCAGTAGTTTACGAGATAACTGAATTTCTCCACGGTTGTTATTACGACCCTCGATATAACGAAAAAGGGCGATTTTTTTTTTTACCGGAACTATACGTAGTCAACAGCAATCCGTGATCCGTATACAGTACAAAATAGCAACGGCAGTCACCACTTTCATCTCTACATGAGTTTCTGGAGTCACGAGTGCCGTTTACAGTAAGTGTGAACGTAATGGTACAAGTTTGTGGAAGAATGTACACTTGTATATCGTTATTCAATGCTAATTTAATTTATTTAAAGAAAACACAAAAGAAGTGTAAAATTTCACTTGTGGTTGATGACTGACTAACAAAATTGCACTTCCTAGTTCAGTTTACAAAGTTGTTACAGGGCAAATACATGTAAAGAAAGAAAATTTTAAACACTGAAATATGCAATTAAAAAAAGTACAGAAAAGTAGAAAAAAAAAAAAGAATAGTAACTGAGAATTACCCAATCTAAAAATTTTGCATTTAAGTTCATTATATTTAGTTGCTAGCAATATATGTACTGGTAGTTTATTCATGAGCCTAGGTAAAAAACAGTTTTTAGTTTTGGTACCATACAAGTTGTTCCACTTAGGTAGTTTTAAATTTAATTTTTTTTCTCCGTCGTTTAGTGATACTTTTTACATCCTGGCCGTAATTTATAACGGTAAAATAATTGTTTAAGAAGATCCGATAATCTTTGAAGTTTTTTTTTTTTATTCAGTTTAGTTTAGATGTTTTCTATGTACAAAGCCTTTGTACTTTTAGTTGTTTTATCAGCTTTAAATAAGATTTTAACAATTTTATTTTGTATTTTTTGTAGTTTGAAAAATCAAATAATCTGGTGCAAAGCCTCTCAATGCCACAGAGTAGGTGTGGTACGATCCGAGCATTATAAATTAATTTTCTGTTTTTAACACTTAAAAATGCTAGAGAACGAATGAGGAGCATTTTTTCAAAACGCAACAAGTCACATTTTTTTTTTTTTTACCTGAAGGTGGCGTTACATTCCTTGTGAGAAAATACGTGTCATACAACATCCGTTTCGTGTCAAATTGTGGCAAGTCCCGCTTAAATAATTGCCTCAATTCGGGCTATTTTTTCATAACGCAACATGTCCACCTTAGCTTTGCGAACAGAACGCAACTTGTCCACTCCAGCCAATCAGCTTGCTTCCCGCTCATCCAACATGGCGGCCTCCATCGTTTCATGCGGTTGAGTGGGAGCTGCCGTTGTTTATTTGTTTTTGGACGGGTAACAATCATATTAAAACACATTTTGTGATGGATGGCCAGACAATTAGAATTAGCAAGTGCAATAATGGTGCAAGAAAAAGAAAAAACTGCCCAACAAGCGACAGCAAGCAAGGAGAGACAGGTAAATCGTTGTTTTGTCGGCGACGTAAACAAACGCTCATGCTGTGCGCGATGTAAACAAACGCTCGTCTTGTGTGCTGCTTAATTAAAAGAAAATTATTGCTTCATGTAGGTATCAAGACCCTGATCCAGAGCCCTCTGAATTCCCATCTAAATGCGTCCACAAAGGGGGTTCCTAACGCTTGCTCCAGAATTACGTTACAAGATTTTAAAAAGGCTACAACGCGAATAATGTCATGTTTCTTTTTGATCATTCCATGTATTTTAAACACTAACATGGAAATTTTAAACGTTTTAGTTAAAAACTTCATCCGACTGGGCATAATAATTAGTTAAAAAGTGCGAACATGTGCAGTACCATTTTTTCATAATGCAACATGTCCATGTCGAATGCATTCAAAACGCAACTTGTCCAAAGTGATTTTTCAAAATGAAACATGTCCATAGTATAAATCCTCGAACTTGCAACACCATAGTGAATTTAAGATTTTTTTTTTTGCCAAGTGTTTTTTGATGTACAAGTTAATAACAAGCTGCATTAATATCACACAGTTGTGTTTAATTAAGTTTGTAATCAGTTTTTCTCGATTTCCCAAAAAAAATAATGAAATGGACTTGTTGCGTTTTGAAAATTCACTTCTCGAATATTCACAAAGGACACTCGATCAAAAAAGCTAGGCAGAGATTAAGCAACAATGTATCGCCAACGTCACACGGATAAAAATAATTTGAGTATAACTAGCTGGAAGCGAATTCTCAATTCCAATTTAGTACTGTGAGGTTAGTCGCATATTCATGTTGTCTTATCGTAATCATATCAAAAACCAAAACTGGTAAAAGGGGCCGCCTAGTTCCGAATGATTCGGCCCTTCAAAGGAGTGATATCAACGCACCAAAACATTCGTAAAGTTAATAGCACCAACTAATAGTTCGAAGGCTAAATGAAAACTAGAACATTGCTACTTTCGGAACTTGGATGATATTACTCCTTTGAAGGGCCGAACCATTCGGAACTTGGCGGCCCCTTTTACCAGTTTTGGTTTTTGATATGATATCACGCCTTTTTTTTTAAATTGTGTATTGACTCAACTCCACTACCGTACAGACGTGTAATAAAGTGCCACGTCAACAAGAAATTGGTTTTCAACAATTTGCTACTACCTTTTGCCAATAGGCCGAACCATTCTCAACTTAATCACCTTTTTATAGGTTTTTGGTTTGGTTTTAATTTTGTTGACTATGCCGACAATACTAACAATGGTTATAACAATATTTTCGTACTTACGCGCCCTCCTACGCCATTCCCGTTACGCCCCAGGCTCCAAACCATAAAAGGTACGCATTTCGTATTGTACTGCACCCATTCGTCCACTTTTATAGCTGGAAGCCTTCCCGTTATTTCGGTATGGATGAATAATCACCCTATGGGATTTAACATGGGGATGAGCGGACTAGAGTAACACATTTTCAACGTTATTGAGAGTCAGATTTTGCATTGAAAGCAGCTTAGCTGGCATTCCTACACGAGTTAGTTTTTGTCAGGTGGGTCATTGCTCTCGATTTCAGCACAATTTAAGCTTTTGTACCGCATTATTGTTTTTCCTGAAGTACCTGAAATGTGCCCAACTATGTTTCAGGATATAAGACACTGAAGCTATGGCGTAGCGCTGCAATGGTTTACAACCTCGACAATTGAATTGATGTGATGTTTGTTGTCTAACTAGCGTGTGTCTAGATCTATTCTACATTTTGTGAATTGTGTATTCAAAGGGTTTCAAAGGGTTTAACGAGCGTTAACCACTCCTGGTTATCTGCCCGAAGCCCTAAGGCCCCAGAGGCTTCACAAACAATATACTTACCATCGTAAGAACTAAATCCAGACAGTTCCAGTCGCACCAAAGTAAAATTTGGTCGTTGCGTGTTGACAGACCGGTCAGGCGAATTACGGAATTCTTTTCTTTTGACATTATTAGTTTGGTTGAACATCGAACCATTTTCGAAGACATATGACGAGTTAAATGTTTACCATCTGTGAAGATTAAAGTGTCTATTATTATGGATCGTTTGCATTATTACGAGCAAGTAAAAGTGCTTTAAAGTGAGTTTTAAAGTTATAACGAATTTTTGACCTTGTAAGCAAAGAGGCATATATATAGCCTTTAGCTTTGGGCCAGCTCCTGTGATTTGCATTGCGGTGATTTGTGTACGTATTCAATTTCCGGAAATTCTGTAGTAATCATTCGAATTAACATTTATGCCTGTTGATGGCACTGAAATGCCTCTGTTTGAAACTGCATCTGCGTTAGTAAAAAGTGACGTAATGTCCTTAGTTAATTTTCAGTCAGTTTCAGTTTCCATTTCAACCTATTCTGAATTTCAGACTGCGACGGGTAGTATACGTTTTGGTTAAGGGAGGCATCCAAAAATCGTTGTAAATTATGGTGAATGAAGAAGGTTTTTGTTAGTAATGCCAAATTAAAACTTGCTTACTTTTAGTTGGATTGAAGGATAATATGAAGGGACATCGAAGTAGTGGATTACTATACTAAACCATGCACAATGGCTGTTTGTCGTGACGTCACCATGAGTTAGCCAATGACGAACGAGAACAACGGCTGTTTGGCCGTCTGATTGGACTAGCCCAGTCACGTGATATGCACGTCACAGCAAACAGCAACGGCGTGTGGTATAGATCAATTAAACAGGACGGAAAAGCCAATGGCTCAAGATGGGCTAAATAAATACAGGTGCAAACCTATTTTACGTTGCCTTTTGGACTTATATGTCAGACTGCCTGAGTGGGGAATCGAACCCACGGCCTTTGAAATCAAAGGCCGAGGTCCTACCACTGAGTCATACTAACACGGCCAGTATGGCTCAGCGGTAGAACCTCGGCCTTTGATTTCAAAGGTCCTGTGTTCGATTCCCCGCTTAGGCAGTCTGACATACAAGTCCAAAAGGCAACGTAAATTTGTTTGCATCTGTATTTACTAGATCAAGCCATCATTAAAATGCATCAGAAGTCTACAAAACTGGCGTTGTGAGTCACAACATCTACGATAAACTAAGATCTGTTATAAGGACGCTCACGGTGTTATAATGAGATTTCATGCGTTGTAATACCTATGATCAGCCGATCAGTTGGATATAACAACGAGTATTTCTAGACGTTCCATATTTAAACGTCTATGGAATATAGATGTTGTAAACCCAAACGAATACAGGTGTTGTAAACCAAAAGGTCTATAGGTATTGTACTCCAAAATATCTGTATAGACACTCCACCTCAAAACGTGTATACATGTTGTAAACCATAACGCTGAAACACCTAGGAAGAACTGAATGATGTCACAAACATGAGTAAGATTAAATGAAGAAATATCCTGAAAGCGTCCAAGAAATGCAAATACCGTAGCAGATACACAGGTGTGTTTGAAAGTGGTGTTTGCAACACGATATTTGTGTTTTAAAATCTCCTTCCATTCCAGCTGGCTGGACAGTCAAGTTGCTCAGCCATGATGATTCTCAATTCTCCTGTGGCCTTGTGGAGCGGTCAGCCGGCTGCAAAACCCCTCCCACCGAATCGGCAAAATTACAAAGTAAAGTTAAATATCTTAAAGCCCGTCAAATATTTGGTAGGGATTGTAAAACGCAACATGTTGAGACTACAACGTGCTGACAAAAGAAAAGGTGACAAGTAACCATTGTGGTTCAATGAATATGAATGCAAACCTATTTGCGTTGCCTTTTGGATTTAATGCCAGGCACATCCATCAAAACATCGATATCTACAGTATTTAATTTCTCTGATAGAGATGATTGTGTAGTCTGGAAACCGTTTAGCCTCACAGGAATTTGCGGACCACGGAATGTTAATCTAGTAAGATGATTTTATCCTTCGCACGTGTACCTGTGTTTTCAGTATGACGCATGTATGAAGGGATATTAATGCATATTCGATCCAGTCGATCAAAGTAATTTTTTTTTAAATACTGCAGAAGTCTGCTGAAAGATCATAAATTTCTCTGATGGAGAGCTATTTGTTTATAAACCGTATAACTTCGTAGGAACTGAGGATCACGTAGAACTAAGGAACGGATGATACGACCATTCACCTACCTTTATTTTCGGTTATTAGTAAGACATTATTCCACCTCCATTTTATAAATATTGTAGAAATAACGTCCAACAGATTTTCTTCATCAGAGTTTTCGTGATCTGGTATATAAACACAAATTAATAGGCGCATACTAATGTTTCAAGATCGCACATGCTATTTGAATACTTCACAGTGTCATCACAAGTCTTTAGCAGAGGATATTCATTGTTAACTTTTATGTTTGCATTGAGTGTAAGATAACAGCTAGGATATATAAGGGAGATTCGCATTTTTTTTTTGACATTTTATATGTCTTCGCGAGATTATACATTTTTCCACCAGTAACATCGCTACATTTTTTTGCTTGCTATAGAGCAGTGACACGACGTAGTATTATTGAATATTACTCTATGCTGGAGCCTTAATGGGTTATCTGTAAGGGGCACTGCAGACAGAAACAGAAGGGCGTCATACTGAAGCCGATGCTGTGAAGAGTGAATTCTTAGACCTAAAACGTGCGATTTTTGTTGTTGGAGAAAACAACGTTATTTTAAGCCTAAGAAATCCGCTCTTCCGTTGTTTTTCCCTCCGTTTTTATGTAGTACACCTTGTAGTTATGCCCTCAAAACCCATACTGGAGCCAATATAGCGGCAAATGTCACTGCTCTATAGCCATGTCAGCTTTGAGTTTCGTTGAATGGAAGACCATTACGTCCGATCATGGCCGTCTGTGGCAGAAGTTCACGAGCTACTCTAGCTTCTAGTTCTCTTAAAGGTACATTTTGCCTGTCTTATAACAGCCACGCGCAGATCGCCTCCGCGGATGTTACGTCGCACCGTTTGGCGATACTCGGTGTAGCAATACAAGGCCAACTAAGATAGTAGACGAAACAGCATGAACACAACACACCGGAAAGATTTTCGTATTTTAACATCACACTTTCTAATTTTTTAGGCTAGTATCTTACGATTTTTCTTCAGCGATCTATTGCCATAAATAATTTTAATTTTTACCGCATTCGTCTTTTAGATTTTTGATCTCATGGCAATTATTAGCAAACGATTAAAAATTAGTACATGCACACGCACAGATGAAACGTCATGATTATTCCAGGAACGCAAAGAATCATACAATCGCAAGATGCCATTAAATTAGTTCCCAATATTCAACAGAAAATCTCCTAGACGCCACACTTTAAAACGAATTTTTAGCAAGGGGTTGACTAACTAATTGTAAGTAAATAGAACTTTGGGCCGTACTTGATGTGGAGGATCGAGAAAAATGGCGTTGGGTAGCGGCTTCGTCTTTGGGTGCTACTGCAACTGTTATATGTTACGTGAAGCACGTTGGAATTATAATAAACTAGAGGAAGCCCGTGCTATGCACGGGCCCGGTCATGAATTAAGTTTACGGACACATTTTCCCGGGACATTTTCCCGGCACTCTTCCCGACGACTTGTCAGATTGATCGACCACTCATGCATGCCTCCTGTTTGCATGTAGGTAGAATGGGAGAGCGCATTTTCAATTCGGGCGCGAGGAGGGGAGAAGTGACTGTTCGGCCCGACGACTTGTCAGATTGAACCTTTATTGAGTTGATCGACCACTCATGCCTGCCTCCTGTGTCCATGCAGGTAGAGTGGGAGAGTGCATTTTCAATGCGGGCGTGAGGAGGGGAGAAGTGGTTTTCCTTTTAGCCTTCCTTTTAGCCGGCCTCCAGGATTATTATATAGATAGCATTTTGTTTTGCATCATCTTTGGTGTGTCTATTCAGAATCGAAGGAAAAATGTAGCAAAGTACACTAATACACCGTCTGTATATTTCTGGGTTCATTCCTTCCAAACCGTGACCTTTCTAATTCCCGTAATAGCCGATGTTTGTGCATTAATTACTATTCGTTAACGATAATAATTTAATTTTTTCTTATTAATATCGTAAATGAATCTAAAGGCATTATCAGAAACAAGTATACGCAATGGACCTCTAGTAGGACTGCACGTATTGAGACCAGCAATACAGGACAGAAAACTAACTGGGTGCAAAAAGTGCTAAATAAAAATGGATCCAAAGCTATTTACGTTGACTTATATGTCAGCAGACTGCCTGAGCGGGGAATCGAACCCACGACGTTTGAAACCAAAGGCCGGAGTTCTACCGCTCAGCCATACTGACACGGCCTAGTCAGTCAGTATGTGTCAGTATCGGCCGTGTCAGTCTGGCTGAGCGGTAGGACTCCGGCCTTTGACTTCAAATGTCGTGGGTTCGATTCCCCTCTCAGACAGTCTTACATTTAAGTCCAAAAGGCAACGTAAATAGGTTTGTATCCGTATTTATTTATTTAACAGCAGACACTTACCAGTGACGGATAGCGTAACATTCTGCTCGTTTTATTCATTTCTTTTATTTTTTTACGGGTGAACAGTTACAGGTAAACAGCCATACAGGCGCAAACACGTCACCATTACCTTGGTTAATAACCTGAACTTGGTTCTGAACTTCTTTGAGCAAAAAAATGAAAAAAACTAATGAGAACCCAAGTTGATGCATCTTCTTCGTTACAAAAATAATTGTCTGGCTCAAACAATCAATGGTGGCTACAGAAAAAAAATTAAGAATTAGAATTTCCACGTAAGGGCGCATTTACGCAACGACTCGCGTTCACAATCTTACAGCTAGAAGCTAGAAATCATCTGAAATTCCAACAAGGCGGAGGTTTTAGCTCTGCCGGCTCACAACGAAAACAGTTCAATATGTGAGTTCAGACGCTAAGGGGGAAAATCGTTTCGACAGGAGGAATTCTTTATCTTACTGTCACGAATTCTAAAACTGCAAGCATTTACTCAAACGATGTCGCATTTAGCTAACCCAGGTAGCGTTTTTACCATGGCAGCAGCACATCTGCCATCGCTATAAAATTCTAGCTGCGAGAATGAAAAGGCGAGTCATTGCGTACTATAACTTCTAGTACAATATACTATAAGAGAAGCGGGAGAACGGTGGAAGAGTTAATAAAGGGGTTGTGAATTGATCGAGCTCTATTATTGCTGTGCCAAGCACGATCACAAAATCGGTGGATACCTTTTTTTTTTTTTGGCTTTCTGTGCAGTCTGGAAAAATAATCAATACGGATAATCGTTTGTCTCACATCCGAAAAAATCTCTACAGACAAGCTTGAAAAAGTCGAGTCTTTCCCCCAAGATGCCACACAAGTAAAACATCTGTCAAATCGTCATCTGAAAACCATAAATTTAATTTTAGCAACTGCTTGCTTATTCTTTATATGTGAAGTAAAATAAATAGGTGTTGGTTTACTGTGGGATGGTTTCTATACCTCCTAGCACTGACAGCCAGACCTATTACAAAACTGGCTTCAACTATCTGGACCCGTGCATGCTGCACGATGATTAAATTTTCCGGACTTACCTTCTCCTGTGTTTTGTTGTCTAAAGCCCGGTTCGCATTACAGTCTCTCCTCTCCTAACCTGGGTGATCACTCACTTAACTTGAAAAAGGAGGCGTTCGTTCGCATTACCGACTTCCTCTCTCATAAACCCATTTAAATCAACTCTTTTCCCCTCTACACCCACCTCCGCCACCCCCTACACACATGCACGGTCTCACCCAAGTCTCACCTAGAATTTTGTACAGCGATAGTTGAAGCTGTTCGTACGCACTTGCTTTTCACTCGGCTCCCCTAACCCTGAGGGCACAGCTCACGTAGCTGGGACAGGGAAAGGACCTCTCACAACATTTAAGAGAGCTCTTCTAACTTAGACAAGGCAGACGTCGTTCGCATTACAGCTCTCCTCCCTCAAGTAGGAGGGACCAGACGA
>JAHWFP010070067.1:19096-31665 GCA_023313725.1 Lithobius niger | reverse complement strand
TTCAACACGCCCGTAGTAGTAAATCAACATTTTGGACTTTTATTAGCAACACGGCAGTGGGGGAAGTGCCCTAATGGAGGCAGAATTTTTTTTTAATGGGTCATCGAAAGATGAACTAGAGCAAAACCTTTTACTTAATTTTTTCCAAAACAACTGGAAGTATTACTGGAAAAGAGCGTCCACATTTCTTAGCAAGAGGCTCCATTTTTAGTCCTTTGTACAGCGTCCGAACATAAGTCGAATTAAAATTAAAACAAATTAAAACATCGTTGCTCCCTTACAGCTAATTAGCTTTCTCGACGTAACTCAGTGAAATAATAACATTTGATGGCCGCATTTAACAACTGCAGGAAAACACGCAAGCGTAAAAACAAAAGGATTTCGCTAACGACAAGCATTAGCGCCATTTAAAATAGTTTCGACGCACGGGTTGCATGGATAAATAGGCCTACTCTCGAACCCATTTCTCTTTTAGTTGGTAGTTATGAAATTAAAACGGCAGGTAAAAAAAAATTAATCATAAAAGATGAAAATCATGCCAAAAACCACGTTGCCACAGTCTCCAGACCGTGCTGCATAAATGCGTAGGCCTATCTCCACCCCAATTCTGCGTTAGCTGCTACTTACGACATTAACGGGAGTTAAAAATTAGGCCTAAATGCCGACAATGCCTAAAATGTTGTTTCTTTCTCTTCATTCAGGGATCTTGAGGACAATTTTACCTTAAATTCGGTTTTTTAGGGACACTTTTGCCTGACATTTTGGGATATTAGGGTCACTTTTGTTTATAACCGCTTCTTTCTTTTACCGTCCCGCGATCTTTGTGAGGGCGCACCGGGAACCACCTTCAGCAACAGCCCATAGGTCAGCGTCCTTGTCTCCAAACCAAGTGAACGCAGGTTCGATTTCAGCGACTGACCTAACTATAGGCTTAAAAAAAAATTGAGGATCGTTCTGATCTGGAGACGTTAAATCCTGGGCCTTAAGGACATAATTATATGTTCTCAAATTCGGTATCTCAAGGACACTTTTGCCCTCTATTTTGTTCTTGAATCCGGGAGCTTAGGGGCATATTTGTCCTCATATTCAGTACCTTACGAATAATTTTGTATCAAAATTTGTCCTAATATCTGGGACGTTATGGACAAATTTATTCTCAAATTCTGACCTTAAGGACAGTTTTGCTCTCACTTTAGGAACCGTAATGTCATTTTTGTACTTAAATCCTGGAAGTTAGGGATATGCGTGTTCTCAAATTCGGTACCTTACGGACAATTTAGCCCTCAAATTCGAGACTTTAGGACCACTTTTGTCGTTAAATCTTGAATTTTTGGATTACTTTTGTCCTAAATTCCTTTCCCTTATAATTATTCGGTTTTGTCCTTATAGGCGAGACCTTAAATGCCGGTTGCCACCATATTAGCATTGCAGCATATAGGCCTATCGAGTTCTCTCTCGTCTCAAGCAAAGGAATGCACAAAGCAAAACTTTTAAACGCAACAAACAAGCCACGTGACTCGTTAATTATTGAGTAAAAATTTGGTACGCCCTCGTGCACCAGGAAACAAGCTGTAACGCTAAAACGATACTGATGTCACTAGATGGAGCCACGGAAAAATATAAAGAAAATCCCCCGGCGCCATCCAGTAACACTAATATCGTTAAGAATTACAGCGTGTTTCCAGGTGCACGAGGGCGTAACAAATATTTACTCAATAATTGACGGGTCACGTAGCGTGTTTATTGTGTTTTAAAGTTTTGCTTTGTGCCTTCCTTTTCTGTGTGACCGGACTAGGCAGTCGCTGTAGCCGCTTGTTTAAAGAAGCATTTACTAATTTGAGTTTTTTGCCTTCTGGGGAAAATTATTTATGAATGAGTAAGAACATTTTTTAAAGAGTACTAGTAAGACTACTGATTACCGTATATTACCGTGGATCGGTGGGTGAATGGTCTTGACCCACTTGACCCACGATGAAAATGTGACCCATTTGACCTACTGACCCATGGGTCAGTTCCATCTCTGCCCCCGACAAGACAGACAACCAACGCTTTTCAAATTTTGCACCCAGAAATGTACAAAAAGTGTAAAATTAGTTAAAAGCATAAAATTGTCGAAGTATAAAGTAGACCATGCACCTTCAGCGGCTATGGGATGTATTCTGGCTAATTCTGGACAATTGTTCGGCCCCCCGACGATGATCGGAGGTTTCCCGGATCGAATCCCTGGGTTGGCACCTCCCTTTACCAGATTTCTTCTTCTCTAAAAAAAAAACCCTGGTAATGTTCAAAATTGAGCCGGTTCAGCCATACAAGCATTAATCGCTTCGGCTGACATAAGGCTCGTCAAAATTAATAAAAAAAAAAAGCGTAAATATCTTGAGTTGCACTGTAAATCACAGAGTATCAATCTCATAACATCTCTTACTTATACCCGAAATCACCTCGCATTTAGTGATTTACGATTTTCCGATTTTCCTTAGTATTATTTCCAGCGATTTGTATCTATTTATTTTTTTCTTTAGGGATTGCCGCATCATATAATAAATCCATTTCACCGTTTTAATGCCAGCTATGGGATCACTGGATGGTATAGACACGCACGATGAACCACGCTCTTCACGGTTTCACTTTGAATGAAACGTTGAAACGGAATGCCTCACAACGACTCAGTTTATTGTACGGGACCTCACTCGGTGGTAAAAAGAGAAAAAAAAAAGGTACAGGAATTGTTATGTTACGCAATAACTATTGAGGAATCACACTCGTTGTTACTCGTTAAAGTACATGAAAAATTGTTATTTGCAAAAGGTTGGTTCGTAACCACGCACACCAATTCGCAAGTAATCCTGAACGGTAATTGGCAACGTATAACTTTTGTTTTTGTCGAAGCATTTATAACTTGGGGCACGCGAACTTGCGTTACTGTAAATTGGCTTTGGAGGCCAAAAAAAAAAAAAAACGTGTAAATCCGTTGATGCGTTATAACGCCAATGACATGGAAAAGAAGTTCAGAAATTTAGTTTTTGTTTGCTTCACTTGTACCGTACATCGTTTTCAGTCACATTATGACTGAAAATTAACAAACTTTCGTAAGTTTCTGAACGGCAGGACGTTCCAAAAAAAAAAGGAACCTTTTAAAACAATGTGCTCCACGACACGCTGCACTAAGCGACGTGGGGGCAGCCATATGCCTGTATGAAAAGCTGCAGGTGGGAATGTTGTTTGCATACATAAGTTGTGTGTTAAAGAAGACTTTAAAAAAAGTTGTTTTATTTGGTGGTGGGGAGGAGGTCTCTGGCCCACCGAGAACCCTAATAAAGCGGCTGGTTCGAGTTTTCGTCGAGTTTATTACGGTAATATGCAACAGTGAAGTTAAGTGGTTAATAATTATAGTATTTTAATTAATACTTCTTGTATCTATTGGAGTTCTGACCTCTTAAGAAGAGAAGAGTAGCAATTTATCATGGACTTGGAGAGGTGGATAAGTTCAAGCAGTGATACGCATTATAAATGCTTACCGAATCTTGGCCATTTTTAGTGCATTTATGTTTATAACTATAAGAAAACCAGTGCTACGCACGCACGGCTGGTATTAAATGCACTGTTGGCAACACTAGTTCAGTTTGGCAACTCATGTGTGAGTGTCCATGTTTCACCGAATTAAGTTTTTCAAACAAATTTTTGCGCACACTGGCTAACAAATGCTGGTTTCTGTTCGCTTCGCTCACTCAATCAGCGCACCCTGTGAATCAAATCGCAGGAAGGCCATTCTGCGCACGGGTGGTGTTGGATGCACCGTTTTAAATGTTTGGTGTGGTCAGATTTACATCTGTGTGCCAATGCGGCGTCAAATTGAGTTTTAAGCTTTTCGTCTCGTTATTCTTAGAGTCGTCAAATTAAGTTTTTTTGAAATTTTTTTCGTCTTGCAATGCTCAGTGAGCAAGTTTAAAGTGATAAAGCGATTGCTAGCTTCTTAACGGTACTTAACCCTTTAAAATATCACTCTCCTTTCTACGATCATTTTATGTTTATTTTGGATAATTTGGTCGGTGTTTCCTTTTGTCAGAAGCGGCATTAAGGCAGCGTCTCCAACACAATTCTGTCCTTTGTTCCACTGTTCGTACCGAGTCTTGACCCCCATGTGGCCACTTGTCGTACTAGTGTACGTTTTTACTTTTTCGGAAAACGGACGTTAAAAATTACGCTGTGCAGTGTTTTACCTAAATGGGCGAAAAGTGCCCTTTCACTGCAAATAGTCCAAGCATGTATCGGTTCGCAAGAACTATCGTTGAAACGAACTTATAACGAGGAAGGCATTTTGTTTCTCGAGCCAAGGCCGACTGGAGTAGAAATTGCGCGTCTTGCCTCCAGATCAGCGCCATTCTCACGCGTTCCATGAAGTTAAAGTCTCTTCGCACTGCTTTGGTAAAATAAGATTTCGGCGATGCTATATTAAATGGCTTGGAGGCAGGAGCTGAAACCTGCTGCTTCTCTCTCAGACCACCTTGTGCAAACGGTGGAATGCAAAGCGAGGGTTACAACATGCATACGCCCAGGCAAGGTCGAGTGGAACGATATTATGCAGGAAGGTTGGTCCTTCCTCGGCTCATTAAGTCGTTTTCCCGCTAATAGGTTCGTGTGACGTCAATGGCTCCGGTCTGGTTTGGTTTGTGCGCATGTGCGTAAGCTGTTGAGCTGGACTGTGGCGTCAATGGAGACAGCCAATGGGAAAGCAATATGCAAAAAAAGTCGCAATACACCTCCCTGCTTTAATATCAGTTGTAAAGTTTGTTTTTGTAAAGCCCATGGATGAGCTTGACAGCCACAAACACCTGGCCAGACCTAAAAACAAATTAGTAAAAAAAAGTGACATTCACAACTAAAAAAGAAACAGACAACGTGGCATAAAACAAAAGGAAGTGGCGATAATAAAAACTGGATTTTTATGGTGGCATAAAAATAGGATGGTTGTCAAGAAACACCAACTTTAGAACTTTACACGTAAACATGTAAACGTTTGTCAGTAAAAAGAAATGGAAGTGTAAAACCTAAAAAGTGTAAAATGTTTTAGTGAATGTAATCCGCCCTTAGCTAATTTTTCTTTGTAAATTAACTGTGAGAGTGATTTATATTTCACTCCTCTTTGTATTCTGCTTTTATCTTCCTTTTCATAAATTTGTTGCGTATATATATATATTCATCGATGCATTTTTATAATTTTATTTCGACGTGTTTTGTTGTTGTTCTTTGGGCGCCTAACCTTTGATTCTGCGTGCAAAAGTGCTAGTTCAATTGCTTTTCTTTGTCTGCTTCTCTCACACCACACGCGAGCATTAGCTCTTGTGGGCTGAGTGTTTGTTTTTGTGCTTTTCTTGTAACCTGTGGTGGATGAATAAACTTACTTACTTACTTAAAAAAAAAAAAAATTGGATTTTGCATTTCATTTAAGTTTTTTTGTGACTCGTCTCTGCACTTACTGTGTCAAATCAATGTCTCCTAATAAGTGAGGAGACGAAACAGGACTCTCCTATTCCAAGAATGAGTGGACATAAGCCTTATAAGTCGACAGCATAACTGTACGTTTTTAGAAGTACAGCAGCGTTTAATCATCTGTACTTCTAAAACATCTCAGTTTACGCTGCTGGCTTAAAAGGCTTATGTTCGCTCAGTATTAGAATATTTGAGTCCTGTTTGGTCCGCTCACTTATTAAAAGACGTTGATTTGACAGAGAAAGTGAGCTGCCCGAGCAACATAAATGCAACGTGTACTGGATATAAGCTCAGATGCACACCACACTTCTCTAAGTCTTTGGTTTGGGTAACCTGAGGCAGAGTTGTGTCACTGATACTCTTTGGTAAACGTTTGTTTGTTCTACCAGTGTGGCATAAGCTGAATTTATTGGCAGAAGGCGGTAAACGTAAATCTTCGGACGAGGTGGAAAGTTCATCTCAGTCAGTAAAATGAGGGGAGTGGCCATGTGATTTAATGTCATCATCAAACTACCGATGCTTTACCCATGACACACTGTCAGCGTGGAAATTAATTGCGTAATAGCTCTGATCACCTTAACACGTAACCACGAAACACTAAAACTTCAACGCATGCGTTTCTGATAGGCTACACGATTATCCGAATGACCTTTTGAACCCAAGGTTGTCGATACATACACGACTCGAGATTTCAGTTCAGAATCGGTTAACATGACAAAATACGATCTAAAAAGAGATACTTGCCAGTTCCGTAACGCTAGGATGGTAGTGGCTAAGTCCTCAGTAGCCGGAAGAGGGTTCCAAACGTCCGCCAACAACCATTAAAAACATGCCGACAACGGAGCCGCCGGGACGGTGCAGGGGCTCAAGTTACATTCTTCCCCATACAGGAAAGCTGGTCGAAAACGTCAACTAAGAATTGGATACCTATTCAATAGTATTGTGGTATAGAGGTCTACTATAGCCTACCAGCAAACGGTATAACTACCAGCAGACAAGAGCTAAGTTGTTTCTCAATTCCGTGTTGTCGTTACCGCACAGATAGGGGATTATGCAGCGGGTATTACGTAACAGTGTCAGTTTGTGCCAGCCCTAGCGAATTCAAGACACATTTTCTGGGGGGGGGGGGGGGGGGGCAACAAGAGATTTTCGTAAAGGCTCAGCCTAATTTACACTGATTCACTGATTTACACACTTTCCAGTCTTTTCAGCTTAATCAATTCTCTACGAGTGACGAGCACTTCAATTTCGGAAGAGGTGCAGAAAATAAAAACAACACTTCGAACAACACTTTCTTCTGGTATTTATACATTTCAAACCAATCGGTCAACAAAGGAAACCAGACGTTTAGCAAATATTAACACAGACGTATTTACTATGCCTAAGTCTACAGTATTCCACAGTACGGCATTTCTTGTTGGGGAGGCCTGTCTTTTACTAAGTTGCTGCCCCTTCTTTCTATGCAAGAAAACAGTTGTTAAGGTCCTAACTATCTGCAACAGTTGATCACGCTCCATGCCACTGTTTCGAGAATTGAATATTCTTCCTCTGATATGTATGTACATTCATAAAATTGTCTGCTTCTACAAAAGTCAAAGACTATTTACACCAGTTGGATGCCTTCATAACACACGTGCTGTGAAAGAGCAAAAGGTTATTTTTCCAAAAAACAAAGAATGGAGCTGCTCATTAAGGTCCTCTCCTACCTTGCTCCTAAAGTGTACAACCAGGTTCCTTTTGCCATTCGCAACGAAACAAACAATTCATCAATTTAGCAAAGAGCTTCGTTCATGGTTATACTAGCCAAGGACGAAGTTGAAAGTCTCACAGTACCACGAAATAGAGTTTGTTATTATTTTATTGCATTGAAACAGGTATTGTTTATTTTATTAACACATTGTCACTTCTATTGGTTCTGTTTTTGTTTTGCTTCTTTTTTATACATACTTTTTCACAGTATATATTTTTTAGTACATTTGCTTACGTATGCAATTTGATTCTGATACTGCCCCGCTCTCGAATTTTTTCCCGAGCGGGATCTTTCTTCCTGTGGTTTGTTGTAAACTGGTACTATGATAGTTTCACCCTTAACTTTTTTTTGCCGGGTTTTGACCACTTGGAGCAATAAACTTCACTTCACTTCGCTTCGCTTTACTTCACTTCACAGTCAAACACAAAATGCAAATGAAGTAAAGGTAAATACAGAAAACTGAATACCAAGCATAGATTTAGAATTTTTTTCCCAAATCGATGTCGCTTAGAGCGCCTACTTGGGGGAAATAAGCTCAATTAGATGAGCAAAATGCTTAAGTAATAATAAAAGCATCTTATAGTGTCCGCGGCCTATCTTGAGTTCTCCGCAGAACGAACACAGATAATCGATTGTACGTTTTCAGTAGCAGAGTGCCTTGTTGATATCCAAGATGATTACAAAAACAATGGCGGCCATCGATTTAAGTCCAGGAAGACGTAGCCGCTCATAAAATACTTGCAGGACTCAAGATACGCCGAGCACACAATAATACAAGTATTTTAATTTACATAAAACACGAAACTTGCATTTTGTATGTGATGATTTAAATGAAAACAGTTTCACAGTATTATTAACATAAGTTAATGCTCGGTGGTGACGTCATGCCAACACATCCCAATGTTAAAAGTGAAGCCATTATATACGGTTAATCTGAAAACTCACACACGTGACCGTGGGTTAATTTTGATAACCCACACTTTTTTTGATAATCTAACACTTTTTCCGCGCTCCACACAACCACTGCTCTACCATGTGACATACTTTGCAAAACTACCGTACACAACACAAATTCAACCAACATAAATAAGCACATTTGCAACCTGCGACATTTATCGTACTAACACGAAAAAAAAAAAACCTCGCGTAGGCTACTATGCTAGGACCCCACCCATGGAAGAATGGCCCAATCCGCCAACCTTTCGCTCCAACAGTACTAAAACTAGGCTACCGACACTTGTAAACACACCTAAATACACCTAAAAACATACGATACTTAAGCGAACAGCACATTTGTCACCTGGCGACATTTTTCGCACTATCACGAAAAAAAAAAAAAAAACCTCGCGTACGATGCTAGCCCCCTCCCGACCCCCATCCATGAATGAATGGTCCAAGTCGAATCCGACAACCTTTCGTACGAAAACTAGCCTACTGACACCTTCTAAAACACACCTAAAAACCTACGAGACTCAAGTGAATAGCGCGTTTTATGCGCTATATCTTATTTAAACTAATAAAGTAGAAAAAATACGGTTTTACCTTAAACACAAACGTCGGTGACTGGGACTGGATATAGTCGCGTACGTGAGACTTTCGCAGACAGGAAGTTTAAACCGGAAGTTTGAGTTCAGGAATTTACGTCATGTTTCACAAATAAAAATTTTCAAATAATTTTTTTTTAATCTCAAATAACTAGATATGTTGGCTCGACGTCACACCTTAGCATTAAAATACATATCCGTGAGCCGTAGTCGATTTAACGGTTATAATTGCTCTTGAGCTCGAACGGCTAGTCCACTATCTCGGGGCTGGCTTCGCCCACTCGTGTTTCCCTCCACCCCCTCGATAGTGGACTAGCCGTTTCTCGCTCGCTCGCAATTATAACCGTTAAACCGACAACGGCTCACGGATATCTACTACTTACATAACCCATGTTCAACACAATTTATTAATGACTTTACTTTTCTCATGTGTATAGTTATATCTAAAAGCGCGCTAGCACTTCCCCCATCAAGTTCAGGTTACTGGCTTTCAAGTTCGGGTTATTAGCTTTCAATGGCGTCTAATTGGCGGCGTCAACAGTCCTGCTCACGTCAAGTCGATATTTATGCATTAGTATTTGAGCGAATGCTGGCTAACTGCATCTCTAAACCCAGACACTATTCTAGCGTTTTCTGGTACTGAATATTGAATACTATTTCGACAGAAAGCTTTGGCAGTTGTTTAGATCGACGGGGTTTACCGGGTTGACAACAGAAAGTCCTGTTTTCAGAGCTGCAAACAAAGGAAGTCAATTGAAAAAAAAAATTCTCAACAGCATTGATTTTATGCTAATTCCTTTTACTAGTTAATTCCGCTTAGATATAATCATTTACGCGACGGATATACTTGAAATTGACATTCAATTTACGTTTAATGCAATAGGTGCTTTTATGGTGTCACATTGGGGGAGGTTTTAATACAAAATAATGCGGTAATGCTATTTTCGTGAAAGTTTGGAACACGCCATCTGTGATCAAAATAATTGTCCTCCATGTCCGATAATTTATTGCTACTAACAGATAGAGCACTTATCAAATCAAATCAAGATCCGATAATCAAATCAAATCAAGTGATAATTCCGCCTCACATTCTGGCCCATAGCTACGATTTAACCTTACCCAAAGCACAGCCTGACCTGAATCTCCCCTCCCCCCTCCCACTCAAAAACAAAAAAAAAAAAAAAAAAAAAGAAAAGGAATTTGTTCATACTTGAACAAAACGACCAGTTTTCTGTGCACTTCCTCGACTCTCGGGCCACTTCCGCTTCATACTACACTTTTTTTTTTAATAAACTCTAGCTAATCTAATCTGAATCTAATAGTGAAAACCGTTTGTTTCTATCTGGTAGCATTCCATAGATGATGGGCTGACCTTTCAGGCACTTCCGGTCGCTTTCGAGCCACTTCCGTTTCATATTTCCGGTTTTTTTATGTACCTTTTCACCAATGTCTGGTATCTGAATCTAATTGTGAAAACCTTTTATCGCTATCTGGTACAATGTGTTCCTAGCCTTTGCTGTGTGTGTGTGTGTGTGTGTGTGTGTGTGGGTGATTGGGGGGGGGGGGGGGGGGGGGGGAATTAAAAATAAATTTACTTTATTCTCTGGTAGAAATTAATTAAAAAAAAATAGACTCGTCCTTGCCAGTTCTGCAATGGCCGGTCATACCATTTTATTGGTCAGTTCCCAGACAAAAATGTCAGACTCCCTGTTTTTAAAAGGGCATTTAAAAAGTCCATCACGCTAGAACTTGACCCACTGCACGTGCCGTATGGAGGTGGTCTGGCTACGGGCCTGCAGTCACATTGCACGGAATCGTCAACACCATTGGTGAACTTAATGGTTCCGTTTACAATGTTACAATCTAACTGTAATTTTTGTAATGGCAACTTAATCGTGCTCGCTTGTTTATGTTTTGCAACTGACACTATATTGGAGCACTGGGTAATACGTATTTACCGATAATTTCGACTCTAATGTGAGCCCTTCTTAAGGATTATTCCTGAAAACACAGGATTCTGTCACTTCCTGTCTTGGGGACAATCCTGCGTTTTCTCAGCACCTTCCGAAAGCACCAATCCAATCCATCACTACTAGAAACAGTTGGCGACAGTTTGGCACATCCGAACCAGTATTGCCAGATTGGGGAGGGTTACCTCCAGATCTACAAGTATTGATTCGTTAAGAGTGAAACAGGGGTGGAACTACGCGTGGTAAAAATATGGTGGGGTCGGGGAGAGGAAATTTGAGGAGAAATCTAGGGTAGCCAAATTTTGGCACAACAGACCTCACCCAAAGACCACAAAAAGTTATTTTGATGACTCTCTATAGTCCGAACAGGCGAAACTTGCGATTTTTTCAAGCTGACTACAGACATGATCAAAGCTTTCAGATCAGACGTGGTTTGCAGTATGGATTACAACGAATTTCCAGAGGAGTTTTGGGATAAACTTCAATTTGAAATTCTGCACGTCTTACTAAACGTCTCTTCGTTTTTGCTTCGCTTTTAGGAGCACGAACCCAAACTGGGTTATCTGCCCCATGACAATGAAAGGGACTTATTTAGCTGGATGTCGGCCTATTTGGCAACAATAAACTTATTATTATTTTTTTTTTGTTAAACAAATTGTGTTGCATCGATTTTTTTTTCAATAGCAAACTATAGAGGGTGGTCCACAAAAAACTGACGACCCAACATTTTCTAAGTCCAACTTTTCTAGTTAGTGCCCCTCAGAACCAGAAGAGGACATAAATCTTCCTTTTCATTAGATTCATTAGATTAGATTTCCTGGATCTAAGGGGTGCTAACTAGAAAAGTTGGACTAAGAAAATGTTGGGTAGTCAGTTTTTTGTGGACCACCCTGTATTTTGTTTCTTTGGCACTACGCAAAGGTGAATTATTCTTGGTCTGGTGGCCATGGTGGTCACCTGATTTTTTACCTGATTTTACATGAATTTTAACCTGATTTGAGATTTTTATCTAAGATTACTAATCAAAACATTAAAAAAAAAACATGTTTCACTTCCATACGTTTTGAGTTTCGCTTTAGGAGTTATGCATGAACCAACAGAGTCATTACAGTATGTTTTTCGTATTAATTTTATTTATATTTGTATTTATTTTCGTAATTATTTTTCTGGGGAAATTGTGTTTCCCTAGAGATGTTTTAAAAATGTGCAAAAATTTTTTAGGGATGCAGCGGCCTGATTTCTGGGGCATATGCTTTCCTGGCATACCTGAAACCTTTGCAAACCCATCAGCCATGTTGAGGTGTCACGTCATTTCCGGTTTTAGGGCGGTCCGCTACTTTCGTAACAGCACTTTCGTTACGTCACGCGTGGCGCCAAATATTGTATCCATAATTTTGAGTTTTTATGGTCTAGGTTGATGATTTCGGGGGTTAATTCCCCGAAAAGGTTCACAGGGGCCTCACACAAACGTTACAAACGATCGTGCGTAAGCAGGACATCACAGTTTTAAACAAAAGGGGCGGAGGCGGCGTGGGGGGGAGGGCTACACACATCCAGTTTGTGACGTCACATACTTGTTTTTTTTTACCGATTAATGTTTTACGGTACATTTATTTTCATAGTAACCTATAAAACATTTTTTTGATAAAATATTAATCCAAACACAAGTGTTCCAAATAAATTTTTCATTGTTTACAACCAGTTAAGGAGTTGCCTAAAAAACCTAAAAAGAAAATTTTCCCGAATTATTTCCTGTTCATCTGTAATATAGAATGGGACTGGGCGAAGGGGTACGTTTGGGGCATAATTATCTTG
>JAHWFP010070066.1:0-16441 GCA_023313725.1 Lithobius niger | reverse complement strand
TTTTCCAATGTTGGAATTTTTTTCAAATATTTTTCAGTATTTCCAGTATCTTCTGAACATTGGAACTTGAGACTACAAATTTGGTAAACTGGAATGTTAATATCAGTAAAAAAATTAGCATTACATCGCCTTTTCACCGGATTGGAGCTTTTCGCCCATCAATGCAAGCAACGAGCCATCGAGTACTAGTTGCATACTCGGCTCGGCTCGCATTTTCGAGTATCCCATATTCCTAAATGGTAAAACTGTACCGAGCCGAACACGGCAGAATAGAGGGTGTTCGGTTCGGTGTTCAGCGGTTCAAAAGAAAAATACCGAACACATTTCCACTGCTAGTTGATGGATTTTATGGGTTGAGTACACCAATTTGAAAGGTTTTTTTCACCAGCTTTCTGATGGTCCAAACCACAAGTTCCTAACTCTAACCGTTCAGAAGTTATGAGGGAACAAGTAAAGACACAGGAGATTTTTTTTTTTTTTTTTTTTTTTTTTTTTTGCTCAAATGTAAGTCCCCCACATCTGTTCACGTACAAGCCATTTGTAGAGAGACTTCTACTTTGGTAAATATGAATCTTTGTGAAGATCAACGTAAATTTGTGTGCGGTTCGGAAGTGTTAAGCTAATTTGCAATTTGTTGTTAGAAAATTTGTGCTCGGTACAGCGTTACTAAATGGTAAGAGGGAGTAAACTGCTTCTTAATTCATTGTATTAGACTGTTCATCTATGCAACTGGAGAGCTCTAATTAAGACAGTCAATTTGGTAATTGAATGTCAAAACAGGTCAGAAATCAGTGAATTTAATATTGAGTATGCCCAATATTGCTAGCCCAGGGCCAGAGTTCAAATGACATATTATGCTCGAATTTTCAAGTATTGCACATACGCAGCATTTAATGTAAAGTTTGAATCGACTGATATTGTTATCTTCTATTTCCTAATTCCAACCAGACACGAGATAAAATTGCTGTGTCTCGCTTCCAAGCCCTTGAAAGCCCAAATCAAACTTTTGTGGTCGCCTGAAGTAAATACTTTGTTAATCATTGCAGCTCTTTGACGTGCCAACTTGACGATATTTCGACAGTGGACACTCGATTTCAGATCGTGTGACAGCCAAATCCCAAGACCCTTTATTATTCTAGGTATAAGCCCCCGGTATAAGCCCATATTTAAAGCCAGTATTTGTGCGGCCATCATGGAAAACACAGCACTTTTGGGATGCAATCGGTAGTTGCCACATATTGGCCCATTTAACAAGCTCGCAACAGAAGCTGAATCAGACGTATCAATAACGGCACTAGATACTTTGAGATCATCTGCAAACTTTCTCAGATCCACACATGCACTAGTGGAGGTTAGATCGTTTAAAAAAAGATTTTAACCGCCGTAGAAACCTAGTCTCCTTGGTCAGAACAGTAATCTCTACCACCAGGAGAGGAGGGATGTTCCAAGTAATAACACTAAGGGAAAATAAAGTTCTGAAAGGCTACTGGCTTTTAAAAACTAAAACAATTCAGCAATAATCCACCATATTTTCTACAGACACGAAGCTGATAACACTGAACCAAGGAGCTACTTAACCCTTTTGAGCCTAATGCCATTTTTCATTTTCCTGTTGAAAAAGCCTATGGCGAAAACATGGCTGCCATTAACAAGTTGCATGCCTCACGAAAATAAATTGTGAAAAAAAAACTGTGCAGTCTAGAGTATAAAAATTAGCAGATGTAATAATTAGACTGTAAATTATTGACCAGAAATATAATTGTGACCATCAACCTACGTTTTCATTATTTTAAAAAATCCTGAAGTTCGACTACGTAAACAGCGCTAATGAAAGTTTCAACTTACAGTACTCGGAATGATGACATCCACTCGATATTATTCCGTCACACTGCCTGTTATTACTTCCGAAATCATTATTTTATGTTTTATTACCGTAAAAATAGTTTAAAGTTGCTTTATTCCTTCAAAATTTATGGTTGTCAAAAGCCCACTACCAACTCGCTTAAGACAGCCATTGTGACCGGCTGCCCGCAATGCGACACACTCCTGCTAGCGCCAATGGATACGACCTTCACTCGCTTCGCGTGACGTCACTAATGAACGGCCGAAGAGTCACGTGCCGCGAGCGAACCAATCAGCGTTTGAACAAAGCCCGTTGAAACGGTACATTTGATTCGAGGAATACAGGCAGTGACATGTGGGTTGATGACGTCATTTTTCGTGGGCTAGAAAATTGGGAATCCCCTCTCTCGAACGCGACCAAGATGGCAGCTGTATGTTGCGTCGTTCTGGAGATATGATCGTTTGAACCAAGGGCTATTTTCAGCAAACAAACGTAATTTTCACGTAGATTTTGGCAATGATGCCTAAAATAACTTCGATTAAGGTAATTGAAATTAACCGAAAATATACGTTCCAAAATGCCTAAGGCAATCGGTATTACACCTTCAATATATGCAATTGGATTATTTTTTTTTAACAGTACGGTGAAATGGGCGAACGATATATCGTCGTTTGGGCTTTTTTGCAGCGGAATTGCAACGACGATATATCGTTGCTTAGTCTCAAAAGGGTTAAATGGCCGAAAAGCCATTAAAAAGGAATGGAACAGTAAAATGGCCCTCTTCTTGTTGACTTCTTTCTTTTCACGTATATAGTTGTTCACATATATACTTTCAGCTTTCACCAAAAAAAAAATGTCGGTTAACTAGACAACTTACTCTCCCACTTTGTGCTTTTTCTTCAAATCTTTCAACTCTCTCTCAGTTTCATCCACCTGATCCCGCTTGTCTTTTATCTTGGCTTGAAGATTTTCCATAGATTTACTAAACGTCTTGGGCACTGCACGTTGATGGTTGCAAAGGATGGCCACCGCACGGTTGGCACGGTTGTACGACAAAATTTTTGCAGCAATCGGATCATCAGGGTTAGTAAGTTTGTTGAGTTGCTCTTGCAGGGTTTTGGAAGCATTGTATGTACGGAAAACTTTGGCCGTCAAGCCTTCCATCAGTTCGTTTAAGTGTTTGTTCAGAATGGTGGTCTGAAAGAATGAAAAAAAAAATTTCAGGTTAGGTTACTTTTAACTGCCAAGTTTAGCTCGGGAGGGCAGAGGGAATTTCCACATTTTGTGCCAGATGCAAATTTGAACACCAAAATAAAAAAAAATAAAGGAAAGGTTGGAGCCACGGGCCATCGGGGTAAGGGAGACAATAAGCAAACAATTTTCAAAATTATTTCACCCCCATGTGAACACCCATGTGGAGCTAAAGCCTCCTCCTTAAAATGCTTTAAGTTCAAAAATCACAAAATAGGTGTAATCAAGTTAAGGCCATGAAAAAAAATAGTCGGTTCTCAGGCCCTGCCTGGTGGTCCAATTTGCCCCTTTGTTTGGTAGCGCAAGCTGAATTTATTACTGTACAAGGAAAACCAATTGTGTAAGCTGAAATTAAGTTATTTAGCTTACGGCACTTAAAAATTTGAACAGAGCCGAGTATGCAACCTGTACTGGAACTCGGCGAGAAATGAGCCAAATTCTAGTACAATTTGCATACTTGGCTCGACTTTTTTCAGGACGGCAAATCGCGTATTAAACGCGTGTAGGCTTATGCAGTTATGCAACTCACAACTTAATTCATTTCTCTCATCCGTACCCAATTCCGGTAAAAATGTGATAACTTGCAAATATTTGACCGATTCTGATATTCCAATATACCAAATTCCTGGCTCAAAACATTTTTAGGTTATACAATGAAACTGGAAACCGACCCACTGTTAGTTAAGCAGCACCTTACTTGTCATTATTTAACAATTTAAAAAATAACTTGCAAACAAACAATTTTTCCCAAATACTCGAACTGCTCGATACTAGAGTTTTAAACTTGGCTCGGCACGAATTATAATTAATTATAATCGCACACCCTACGAGCAATGAAATTTACGATTTGAAAAATTTGCTCAAGCAACATACGGAAGAGGCAGCAAACCAGATTCATAAGAACTACAAATGTAGCCAATGTACAGAACAATACAAAAATATCAGAACAAACTGGTTAACATGGGAGCAATGTTTTCTGAATTTTTTTGCTCCAACATGAATTTTTTGTACATACAGTTAAACTTTCTTGTAACACTTCTCACATGTAAAATTGTAAATCAGAAAAAAAACTGAAAAAATTCCAAGCGTTAGCCCTGTTTGTAACAAAACCCTCTATAACGTTACTTACATTTAGCCTGTCGAAGAGGTCGTCCTCTGGTTGCTTGTTGTCCATAAAAAGTTGCAGGTTTTTAAAAACCCGCTTTTCTACGTTCACGCTGTTCTGGTAACGGATAGAATCTTTACCGAGGAAATCAAAATCTACCATGTGCTTGTCACCGGATTCATGTAACTTGATGTGCTCTACACGCAGTGAACAGCAACCCACTGTGTCCGCCGTCTCCCCCTCCTCTTTCTCATTTCCTGCCCTAAGAGCTAACTGAAAGAAAAGTCAAAACAGCAAATTAGGAATTCAAAGGCTTGTGCAGAAAAGAAACTCGAGGATGAGGACATATTTTTTTTCCCCCATATAAAAACACAATAAATACAGACTGTCTTTTTATCTCTTCATATTTAAAGTTTGGCATTAATTAAGGCTGTCCGATACTGGAATGGAGCTTCGAGATTTAACTGCTGCATTAGTTTCGGATCACAGGGTTCATATTTCCGCTGATACCTTGCTCAAAATAATTTACTTCAAATTCTTGCAAAAATTCATGAGAAGGTGGTCTCAAAAAAATTTCAATCAAGCTTACATTTTATCAATGGAAATTTGCTTATCGTAATGTATTCAAATTTAATCATCACTGCTAATTGATGATGAATTGAATAGAATAGAGTTTCGGTCTCGGCCTTCACTACGGCCATCACCTTTTGAAAGTTGACATGGATTCAATCCGGATACATTCTAGATTCATTATTGAATGCAGAGGTGAAATCTGGTTTAAAACCACTTTCTCGTTTGTTACGGTACTTGGAACTGCACCTACAAGTGCACAACTTTTTGAAAGCATGTAGCTAAATTGAAAGTCAAACAGGTAAAAAAATCATCTGTTTGGCACTTTTTAGATGTAGAAGTGATAAGAAAACAAGGACGCACTAACACTGCATCAGTAATTCGACGTGTTGTTTGGTACAGAAAAATACTGGAGAAAGATAAAAAATTAATGTGCGATTGAAGTAAGCCGTTGGAAAGGCAGCATACCAACGTGACACTACTATACATTCTGATGCGTGGGCCACTGAAAAGTATACATATTGCACATTATATAAAAGAAAAACTGTCTCCTAACTTTTGCTAGTACAATACAGCAAATGAGCAATCGTGAAAAGAGGATTAACGCTATGCCAGAAAAGAAACAACCAAAAACAATGATTGGTTGTTTCTTTTCTGGCATAGCGTTAATCCTCTTTTCACGATTTCTTTAGCCAGAGTGAAATGAGCCTGTCGGCTTTCAAAAAAATGAGCAATCGTGTAAGAAATGACCAGATAAGGAGTTCTCATCTGACGATATTATTTTTGTTACAAAAAGAAAAACTGAAAGTTTCGTTGCTTTACAGCTTCCCGTCCTCCTCGTTCTTTTTCTTTTTCATTAGACTTTTAAACTTTTAAATCTTCAAACACCTTACTTTGCAGTAAATCTAGAATTGAATTTGGGGGGAGGGGGGGGGGGGTCGTACTGCACTGAGGGTACGCAAGATTGATTACTTTAAACTTATTTGCTCTTTTTTTGTGTATCAACCGACGATACAATAACGCACGAAAATGTCACACCACAATAATATTTCATGTAGCTAGCTATCTTTTGTTTAAGCTTTGCTGCTTAATTTTTGGTATATGTGGACTTACTACGAATCCAGTTTTTTTTTTAGAAAAATTAAGTTTAAAAAAAAATAGCCTTCCACGCAATTCAGCGATATTTAAGGCTAAACAAACATTGACGTAATTTCTAGTTTCCCTCCACACCGTCCAAATGTTTTTTTTCATGGTCATATACTGAACCTTGACCAACGAAAACAGGCCCAAAATGAAGTGAAATTTCCACCCTTTTAACACCTTTCTCGAATCTACCAGATAAAGGAATATACAGATATATACAGAAAGTGTATGCAGACGTATAAATGAATTAACACGGTGTAGGTTTTAAAGTTGTAGATAGATACGAAATGCAACATATTCTCATAGGCTGTCACTACTACTGAGCACCGACTTATTCATTCTACAGTTGCGCTTTTAAAATAGTGTTTTTTTTTAACACCAAAAATGTTTCATCCATATGACATACCTTTGCTAAATGTACTTCTTCCATCCTTCTCTCCTCTTCCCCAACTCCCACAAAAATAAGTATGTAGATTGTTCCGTTGTAGTTCCGTTATAGTTCATAACAGTTGGCGCTGATTATTCTCCCTCTCTCCTGCTCACTACACGTACAACGCAGTTTCGCCTCCAACCCCCTTCCCACATGATCACTTAGTATTGCGACGCACATGCACGCTCATCATCATCGAAAAAGAAATTTCTTAAAATGACGCTGTAATTAAATTTTTCTGTAATGCAAATTAATATTATGATAAAATTTTGTTTTAATTAGATATAAATAGTCTGAATGATGATGTCACAAAACCGAGCGATCCCAATGTTCATCGAGCGTTTTCATAGTAGCCTCTAACCGTCCCTCGAGCCACAATTCCCCGAAGTTTTTCAACACCACCACCGCCATTTTTCGCTAAAATTTGTGAAGAGCACACGTGTAACACTGACGTCATAATACTCTGTGTACTATGGACGACGGTTCCGCGTTTAAAGACGTCATTTCAAATCTCGAATTTTTATTCTGTAGAACATAATACCTTTTGTCCTTCTACACTGCAACTCACCCACCCACATACTTGAATTTACTGCTTGTAGTACTGTTTGTGGTTCGATTCTACTGAATGTTACGACACCCTAAGGCTGTCCGATTCCTACACCAACAGTCGCGGACAATCTGATATCGATACCGTGCTGTTGTTCCAAAGTACGACCCTACAGCAAACCGCACAGTTTGCATTTCATATTTTTAATTCGATGTGTCACATTGAACAAATCGTCTGGTTTGAACAAATGAGTCTGGTCTTTGAGGAGATGTGGTTGAACCGATTTGCATTTAGCCCTTTTTTGGGCACAACCACATAATTCAATGTGTGACACGTCAAATTAAAAATGTGAAATGAAAACTGTGTGGTTTGATGCCTGATAGGGTCGTACTTTGGGACAACCGACAATAGCACGGTATCGATATCAGATTGTCCGCGACTGTTGGTGTAGGAATCGGACAGCCTTAGGGTGTCGCAACATTCAGTAGAATGGAACCACAAGCAGTACTAGTTCTGCTTTTTAGCTTGCTAATACCTGTCCGGTTTTATGATTGTTAATACACAAAGTAAAAAATCATTGCAGTAATAGGAAGAAAAGGAAACTGGAATCAGTTATGTTTAATAAATTTAGGTGCAAACGTATTTCCATTGCTTTTAGGACTTATATCTCAAGACTACCCAAGCAAGGTATTTCAAGTTTTTAACCATCAAACCCTAAGCTGGAATTAGCTTCTAAGGTCGAAAGAACTCAATTTCCCACTTAACCAAAATTACATTAAAGTCCAAATGGCAACAGAAACAGATTTGCATAGATATTTAAATCCGACAAAGAAAAGGTCAAAGATAAGGTTCCAACAAATCGTCAACGAACTAGTCACAGAAATATATTTGGTGCCGTGCATTCAATAATCCTATTCTAACAGACATTACATTATCGTTCATAAAATAAGGTGTTCTGAAAAAAAATCTTCCTTGCCTCATAAAAAAAAAAAAACCCTCTGAACGGTTAACTTTTTAACATACCTTATCAATGAAGTAAAGAGCAACGGCTCTCTGGCGCACTCTCATCTCTTTAGACTTCCAATCAATTTGGTATTGTTCCCGGATCTTGCCAACCTTTTTCTTCAATTTTCGGGCAGTCTCGTATTTCTGCCAATCCTTCTCCCCCTTCAGTTTGGAGCTAGCGTTTAACATTACATATTTGGTCGATCCTTGGATACTTTCAGTCCAACAACACAACCACGTCACCTGAAAATAATAGATTGACAGTTAACTACACACTCTTAACTTAATGCTACGGCACAGCTTATGCCGTGGCCTTCTACACACAAGTTTCTCCCAGCTAAGCTCCGGCTCAAACCCTACCTCACTCTTCCGAACTCTCTGTGGAGGGTGTGCTCACTAACTTGATTAGTGCGGCTGTGGGTACTGTTTTGGAAGAGTTGCAAGAGTTTAAGAGTTTAACTTTTATGTTGATGTGCACGACATTGCACGATGAATTTGCCGAACGTGATGCCGCTCAATCCAAGAGAGCACCCAACATTGTGCTATACACAATGAAGAGCTATACAATGAAACCCTTTTATAACGACAGGTCATGGGAGTTGGAAATAGAATCATTAGAATGTTATATTAGGTTTATCATTATAAACAATTACTTTAGCATGCATTGTTGCCAGAAGACACTAAAATGGCATTGTTGTAACAGGTTTGTTGTTATAAGAGGAATGATATAACCGGGTTAATCCGTACAAGTGTTTTATTTTTAAAGAAAATTGAAAAAGTGCATTAAAGTGAAATACATCGTGCAGGATTATGTGGCTAGTAGACACTGTGCTTTCTGACGTCTGTTGTCAAAATGGCGACTGCTACTTGAACGACACACGAGAGGAATGGTTGTTAGTACTCAAAGTATCATGGTATTGTATCGGTTTTGTCGTGCTTTACTTGCCAGTATTGGTATCAGTATAAGATTTAAAAAAAATGCTACCGGAACACATCTAGTTATCTGACTTCTGTACAAGATATTTTGGAGCTTGTGGAAGTGTTTCTGTGTCATATAATGCAAACCGTTTATATCACCTATGGTAAACTAATCTTTAACAAAATATTTTAGTACTCAATGTCAAGGAAATTTATTTATCCAACGATTATGGAATCTGTACGAATTCCCTCCCTTGCATGGCCGATAGTCACTTACCGTACTATCGTGCCTAACTTCCTTCCATTTACGACCCTCGGGTGGTTGTGGAATTTTGCTGTCTTTACTGCAGTTTATGATTACATTCTCTGGCATGGTCCGATGTTTCAGCATGCCCATCTTGGGATGGTCACCTCGTCCCCGAAATAAACCCGGAGGTTCTATCCTGAAATTGCCAATCTTTTCTACGTGGTTGTCAATATTGCAAAATCCATACTCTTTTACTAATTCTTCATTCTGCTTCTTCAACACCTGAAATATAGGGGGGAAAAAAAAGTGATCTGTGAAAAAATAATTTCATAATTGAGCACTGAAAGAGTGCTTTTTGACCAATAAGAAAAACTATTTATTTTAAGCAAATTTAAGGGGGTATCCTGCCCAAAAAGATTCGTAAATTATGAAAATCTTTAAAAATATTAGTTTTCAGCAAAATGCATTTTTAGGTTTTTATAACATTAAAACTTCGTAAATTTGAATCGCCTTTACCTAAATTCCAGTCTTACATGATATAAAATATACTATTTTGTTTACCTACGTTATAATTTATGAGATTTTTCGTATCACAAAATTTGCATTGTACCCAATTATCAACCCCTTGTTTTTTTTTTATTCATTCATGAAGGCTACCATGTTTGGTACCATTGGAATTGTTTGACTTTTTGCTGTCCGAAGCAATGGCACGTAGCTTTTCTGATGCTTTTGTGATACCACCACACAAGGGTTTGCAAAGATCCACATCGTGTACAGTTTTATGAGCACAAAGTTTTACAACAGGGCTCATAATAATAAAAAAATTTATTGTCGAAAGTTTGTAAAAGGATACACAGGAAGGGATGAGCTAAACATCCGCTAACACCTGCCCCCAAAAGAAAAAAAAGACTAAAATTGCAGGCTCTGCACCTGCCTAATTTTAGTTTTTATTGCCTAATATACATTACCTGTTTTTTTTATAGAGTTTCCCTCCTTTTGAGCTTTAATTTCCCTAGAAACTTGAACGTTGGCTTCCCAGCCGGGCTTGTACTGCTGCACATGTGCAGGATTGGGTTGGCTATATATACTCGGCGCAGCTGTCCGATGGCATTATTTCTCCTCACCCAGAACCTAGACTATGGAGGGGAGGCCTGGGTGGAACTTAATGTAATGTATATTTTCGGTTAGGCAATAAAAACTAAAATTAAGCAGGTGCAGGGCCTGCAATTTTAGTCCGTTTATAGCCGACGAAAATATACATTAGCCTACCTGTTTTTTATAGCGGACTTTGTCACCTCGGAGGAGGGCTAGGTTCGCTTTCCCCTCACGTACAAACCGGCATCCTCTGGAACTAATCCCTGGCGAAGACAACCCTGAATCCTAGACCAATTTCACTATCAGCCGAAACTATTTGCGGGCTGAGGAGCGATCCGCTGTTTCGGAAAAGGTAACATCCCAAGTGAAGTCAGGCAGTGCGGTAAATTACCATAATCTAGTAATGGTTAAGGAAGCAGAAGAAGGAACCGCATGCAGGGGTCTTAACACAGTGGGGTACAAGATAGGCAATCAGAAAAAAGAAAACCGAAATCGCCTACCTTGCTGGGAAGATGGTGCTCCTATGTGTGAGACGGACAGGCGGATGGTGCTACGAATGTTACTGGAGGAACTGAGGATTGGATACCGTCCGTAGGATGGAGAATGAAGGCACGTGAACGGAGCAGGTGGATGACGAATATTCCTGTAGAGCGGCTAGTGTCCGATGGGTGATTCGAGAAAGGTGAACGCATGATGGGGTGGACCGGCAGATGCGAGAAGCGGACGATGTCCGTAAGGCGGATCGTGGTAAACATAGAGGGTAGAGCACAATTTCGTTGTTGGATCACAATGCAGACAGCTGGCTAGTGAAGTAGTAGGTTAGATTTTAACTGATTTTCCTGAGGAAGAAGAGACGTCGGGCGGTGAAAGCCAGGTACTGCGAAGCGAAGTGTAGATTAATCAAGTTGATTTGTGAAGTCGAGATTGTGAACAGGGAGTCGAGGATCGTGATTGTACCGTCCCCTCATGGGAGGCGGATGAAGCGGAACTCTCGCCGAGAAGGTCTTAAATGGGCAGGAAATTGAAGAACAAAAACCTGAAGCCTTGCCACGGCACGGGGAGCATAGCATCACGTCCGTTGAATGTGATGAAGTTCCAGTGATATCGTAGAAGACAGGGAAAAAGCTTGGAGCATTATCGTATTGCCCCACTGAATACGAAGAGTTTTTCTGAAATTGGCTCGTGGCAAATGCTTCCTTCCAAAGCGTAACAGGAGAGGCGGAGGCTGATGGTGGTGGATCGTCATCCCGGGTGTGATAATCACACGGTGAACGACGAACAGGACACAGAAAAAACCGTTCAGCGCTCAGCGTTTTGAACCGCGAGGTGGGCGACTGTAGCGGCGTCTGGTGGTGGAACGTGGCATCACCACACAATCAGCGGTTGCAGTACTGTAGGTAGGATCGGAGCTTAGGCGGGAGCGGTACGGAGGTGACACAGAGGACATGGTACAACTGCGTCCCTTCCCCCCCCCCTTTTTTTTATTGCATCGTTCGACGTGTGAACAGTCGTAAAATAAATACAGGGAAATGGAGAGGTAACAAGCCATGAGTTGGCAAGAGGAAAATAAGGACGTAGGCCCGTTGGTTGTGTCCCGTGTCCAGGTGTGGGTGCCCCGGGATGTGGAAAGTGTAGAGGTTAGATCCCTAGAAGGTTACAGAGTACAAATTCTACAAGAGATTGAAGTGTATTTCTCACGGAGAGTTATTGCAGTCGTAAAAGGATGCTGGAGCATGAAAATGTTGACAAAGGAACGGAATGGCCACGAAGAGGGGTGAAAGGCTAGGTTTGACCCTAAGAAAACGTGACTCTGTAAGGCCTGTTGTTCGAGAAGGAAGGTCGGACAAGGAGGATAGTGAGATAGGTATGAAGCGTGTGGAAAGTAGCCCATAGTGTAGTGCGTAAAAGGATGAGGACCAGGATGTGATGTAGTGGGAACGGATCCTAAGCTGACTGAATGTCGTGTCCCGGCCTTTATCCGGCCTGTTTTATGTGGCTATTTTCTCTTTTGTTTTTTCTTTGTGTTATTTTTTCTCTCTCTCTTTTTTTTAAACAAAAATCAGGAACGAAGCCAACTGCGCGTTATTTTGTTCCTTGTTTTTATAGCCGACGAAAATATACATTACCTGTTTTTATAGCATTTGCCTCCTTTTGCGCTTTAATTTCCCTAGAAGTTTAAAGGTGGCTTCCTAGGTTAAATCGAGAGATTACCGTATGTTGGTACTGGGTTCGTCCGAGGGATGCCGACTGCAGGGAGATGTAATGACGGACGTGCAGGAGACACTGCGGGAGTGAGTGTGCGTGACGATACAGGATGAGTCGAGGGAGGCTTTCCCTAGGTGTCCTGTTGAAGTTGAGGGCAGAAAAACAATTCCCGGGACTGAAATTTTATGGGAACGAAGAACAGGAGGAGACCTTGTAAGGGATAGAAAATCCGGAGACTGTTGAAGTTTGGTGAGAATGGTGATTCATCACAAAACAGGGCAATGAAGACGGGCGAAGGAGGAGGAGCAGGACCGTGTTCCAACGCATCATGAATGGGAGCTTGAGAGAGACACCGTGTAGGTGAAGTGGCTGGGAACGGGACGGGCAAACGAATAGAGTACGGCGGATGGAAAGCGGGTGAGAGTTTGTCCGAGGAGCCGAGAGGAACAGTAGTAGCTGGTGAAGGCAAGGATGGGACCGTAAGGAAACGCGTACGTCCTCGTATTGCACGACCACTAGGTAGGATGGATGGGCCACTGGATGAGGGTGCTTGTGAAATGTAGGGGATGCGGTCCGTATCGGGTCGGCCAATGCGAAAAGCACCTCTAGCTGCCTCAGATGGGAAGGATGATAGCAGTGCCGGGAAGGTAGCGGATGGTGGATTGCGTGGCTGTCGGATCGTCGAGGACCGCTGGATAGGAGTGTCCTGATGGGCAGTGTAGCACTTTTGGAGGCGGATGTATCCTTGTCCGTGAAGAGGACGGATCGGTCATCATCCAGCTGCTCCTAAAGTCGGAATAGAGGTGGCCGGGAGCGAAGCTTTTACCGGGAGATCCTTGGTAGGGGAGAGCATCCTAGTGGGAATCATCCTAAGATAGAGGATGAGTAAGATACGACATATGGGATGATGAAGCCTGCTGATCCGAAGGAGAGGATGGAGTGGGAAGAGCTCAGGGTGCTAACGTCGTCGTGAGAGCCCTAGGAGAAATGATGCCATCGGACGGCTGCGCCGAGTATATATAGCCAGCCCAATCCTGCGCATGCGCAGCAGTACAAGCTCGGCTAGGAAGCCACCTTTAAACTTCTAGGGAAATTAAAGCGCAAAAGGAGGCAAATGCTATAAAAACAGGTAATGTATATGTCGGCTATAAAAACAAGGAACAAAATCAGCCCCCAGCCCTAAAGTTTTAAAGGCTCAACGACCCCACTAACTCGAATGGCAGGTCATTCCATAGCTGACAACACGATTAGAGAAGAATTTAGTGCAGTCTAACTGTACCTCCCCAACAGTTAGTTTCAAGTAGTGTACACTGGAGTACTTCCTCTGACCAAAAATAACTTATCAGCATTGAAGTCTACAAAACCTCGGAGTATAGCGAAAGTCAGGCAAAGGTCCGCTTTTAGACGTGGAGGTCAGAACTGACTCGCATATTCAATCATTGGCCTCATGTACACCGCAAATGCACGAATTAAGGTAGAACGATCACAAGATAAGAAGCAGCGCCAAATCATGTTGCTAACACGCTTCGTCCTGGTTGGAATCGCACTATAATAACTTGGAGGTTGTTTTTCTCACTTTGTAGTTTGCCCGCTGCATACCAAAGTTTAGATGCACTTGCTTTGAATGGATTTGCATGAAAATTTAACCACACCTTCACAGTACCCCAAGGTACAAAGCTACCAGAAAAGTAACCACAAGGATGAAGTGTCATCTAGGAAATACTAGCTGTACCCCCGGCGTAACATAAGCAGGTCTAACCAGTCCCCGCATACCTGAGTCAATTACTTTACTGGGCATCATGAAATGAAAAATGAGCCGACCCCCCCCCCCAACCCCTCCTTGGGCATCCCCCCAACAAATTCACCCACTGTATGGTCAGATTTCCCCTCATGGGCCCTACTGGTAACCACTCCCCGCCCCCTCCCCACCGCATTCCCTCATTGTGTGGTCAGAATATTTCCACATCCCTGCTCTCCCTCCCTTTGAATCCCTGCTGTTTTGTTACCTTAGGGAAGTAAATGGTTTTTTTTCAATGGAGGACGCCACTGTTATGCGGCTGAATTGCATGTTTCTCCAACAACGATCGAGCATGTAGTGATTGTTACTCAACCAACTTTGAAACTCTTTAAGTCAGCTCTAAGCGCTAGGATTATTAAAGCAATATTTCGTTTGTTACTGATTGTTACACGGCACAACCATTCATATTGTCGGGCGCTCACTTTCTCTTTGCTACCGTGACATGAGTGAACCTGCTCGCCGTCTTGCCGATTGTTGCAGGGCACATCCTTGAAATTATTCAACTCAGTTTAATAGACAGCATTATTGAAGCAATATTTCGTCTGTTACTAATTGGTACATCCCAAGCCTGTATATAGATCATGATTTGCATATTTGCATGAATGAAAAATAAAATATTAATTTTTATGCTCCAAAATAAAATGCAAGGAGTATCCCCACTCCAATTTTAAATGGTAAGTTTGTCAGACTGTCAGCTTGTTGGTGCAATCCACACCCAAATATCTGCTTTAGTAGGCCTATCTCCATAACATGGTAAGGCTAGCATGGAGGAGGCGGGGGGGGTCTATGCATTTTTTTATGCTGGCCGTCAAGTATAATACAGGGTTCACACAAATAAAAAACCAAGATTGTAAGCTATTTTTAAGGACTTTTTAATGGACACTTTTTTGTAAGCACCTTTCAGAAACAATAAGACCTAAAATAAAAGCCTCGTTTCCACGGAATTAAAATTAAATAAGTATGATAGGCAGGTTGATTTTTTAATCAAAGTTTTAATTATAATCAACTATAATAACCTCAACAGAAAGCAGTTTTATAAGTTAAAATTAACTAAACCTTCAAAAATTTAACGAAATCAACTTTTTATGCAAAGCGATTCACGATCATTAACGCCTGTTAACGCACAAGATCCTGCATCGCCATTTTCTGGAATAGGATGTGAAGTTGGCATCTTGCTCTGTCTAGGAAAGTGATCTATGCCAGCTTCTGGAATCGTTCTCTGCAGGACAGAAAATGATGCTAACTTGACATCCCGAACGCCCTTCAGTCTCACAAATCAGGTGACACGGGCCCAGAGTGAAAGTCTCTGGATTTGTAACACTTCGAAAGGAAGCACTAGGATATATTTCATCTTTTTTTCCTCGGGGGTTATGGCTGGTAGTGGCCATTCGAATTTTAAGTTTGATTTTTATGGTTTTATGCTTCCTATTGTGGGTCCTTCAGTACTGTGAAGGGTTTTCGTTGAAAGTGTTGGGAAAGAGGGCTTTTTAGTGGTGGTGGTGCGTTACTCTAGTTCATCGGTAATGGATTCAAGTTCGTTTTATCAAGAGGATAGCCAGGTACAACAACATGTACAGAAAATTCAAGCACTTTCAACGACTTTTCTTCAAAACCAATACAATATAATTTTTCAAGGACTTTTCCAAGACCAATACAGTTTTATCAAGAACCTTATCAATCAACACAGGCATTAACAACATCTTACCAACACTGAAATGTTCATGTTTTAGTCTTGATGTGATGGGAAAAAAAGCAGCAGTAAAAAGGCTGATGGAAAAAGCCTCGGGGAGAAGAAGGGGTTAAAAGAACTGCGAAAAAAGAAAAGCCGGAAGAAAAAAAAATTGTTTTGTGGTTTTTCTTTTTTCATGTTGTTGTTACTGACATCGATCAGGTTAGGTCAGTTTCCTTGGCTCGAATTTCACACAGTAGAGTAAGAGTTTCACCAGGAACATATTTTTCCTTAGGCTTTTTTCTGTAGCTTTTTTTCTTACACCTGTTTTAATCGCTTCATAAAACCTAATGAAAATGTGTGGAGCAGCAACATTAAAAAAATATAAGCTCAACAACATTTTACTGCAAACATGCAAGTTATTTAAAATATATTGCAAGTGTCTTAACCTTGTTCAAAGCTATGACTATTTAAATTACGACAAAAAAAATTAATTTCTAGGAATTTCAGGGACGTAGGTACCAATTACAAAGAATTCAAAGCCTTGAATTTTTTCTCAAAGGACTTTCAAGGACTTCAAGCACCATGTGCGAGCCCCGTGTTTACGAAGTGGAC